>VMDO01011277.1:0-67261 GCA_007922755.1 Pedetes capensis
TTCTTCCCACTTTCTGAAGCAGTTCTATAAGTCCTCTTTCAAGAGTAATAAGCTTTTTAATTTAAACACTCACTATATTTTTGATCATACTATTTATATATCTATCATTTATCTATCTATTTGTTGTTAGTTGAGTTGCTAAAAACTACTCTGAGATTTTATTATAGGAGAAACTATATCAGCACCATGTGCAAATTATCAGTAAAGCCTATCATGATCTAGACAATATAATGATAACAAGGAAATTAGGCATGTCTCATTTTCTTTGCCATATTTAATTCCATATCAAACCTTCATTTCAGTAACTGAAACATTTTAGACACTATAATGGCAAACAATATTTTCATAAATTATTTTTTCTTGACTTTGATATTATTACACATGTAAGTTTAGTATTAAACTGAGCTTTTAGTTTAGACGCAAATGAAACTTTAGTATGGCATTGATATTTGTATTTTTTCCTAGTAGCCATTATAGAGAAATAGGATGTCATAGACTTTTGTTCCTTTATACATAATACCTATTGCTTAGCCACAGAACTGGAATACTGCACTCCTATGTCCTGAGCCACATCCTAGACATCTTTCTGTTCTCCATTGTCAGGGCAATAGTTTAGGACAAACTTAGGTCAGAGCCAGGGGAGTGGAAAGGACACAGAACAGTCTATTAAAGTACTTAAATTAATTGCATTGATTTAAGATAGTGTGTCTTCAAAGTTCTTTGTGGTTATTTCTGACTTATCAGCAAACTACTGTTAATTCCTCAATATTCCCAGGCTTCTTAGTGCCCAAATGCCTATTCAATTTTCCTGACTTTATTGATAGATTATGCCGAAAAGGAGGCTTGAAGGACTCAGATTTAACATTTTCTTCACTTAAAAATAAAAGTCTTAAGATTAAGATACATTTTACCATAAATAACATCATTAGAGTCTACTGTTGTAAGAAGAAATGTGAAAATGGAGTTTTTACATTTGAATACTACGATTGCCTCAGTTCTAGAAGAGTTTATAGTTGTAGGGCCTCACCCAGAGTATATCAGCATGCATGCAAGTCTCAGAATTTCATATTGTGGCAATGAAAAATGCAATTTTAAATAAACAAAAAACAAATATAGTTCCTTAGACCTTTCATTAGAGGGGGTATCTGGGTCACTAATCACAGTTAGACCAGTCAGTAGAATCTACTGAGTACCATCTGCTATTCTAGGCACCAAAGAGATAGCAATAGAACATGTCTGCCTTCATGGAGTACAATATATGAACCTCTAGTACTTCTGTGTGCCAGGCACTGTGCTAAGCACTGGGACGCAGAGAAGCATGGTTCTTAGCATTAATATCACAGTCCAGGGGGAAGTCAGACCTCTAAACACTGAAGTAAGTACAATAATTGCTGTTGTTAGGTTCCACTGAGTAGAGTCTAACTCATAGCGACCCTCATAAGGATTTCAAAGGCTGTTTTGGGATTGTTTTTGGGAGTGGACTACCACATCCTTCTCCCATTCTTGTGCTGCTAGAGATCGAACCCAGGTCCTCAGAAAGTCCAGAGCAGCACTTTACTGAGGTAAACCCCACCCCAATTACAATAATAGCATGTACTAAATAAAGAAACCCTTAGACAGGTAATAAATCATTGGAGGGAGACATTTACTTAGAGAGTAGGAAAAATGCTGCCTTAAATAAAGCCAGTGAAAATACTTTAGATAAAATTCGGACTGCTCAGAAAATATATATGACAAAGGATATTAAACTTAACTCTTAATGTTACTTCCCTTTAGGGATTGGCAAAGTCAAGAAAAGTGAATGGCAAGTACTCCTATATCCTAAGGAAGTTGTTGGAAGATCTAAACAGGATGTGGTTTTATAGTTCCCATTGGTGTAGGTTGACACAGACATTCTGTATCAGTTCTTACTTTTCTTTATTTGACTTGTTTACACATGTCTTCTGAGAAGAACAGAGAACTTAGTTTATTGCCCCCACTTGATGATTACAAGATTTTTCTGTCCATGATGTTCTTGCCAAGTAAATAATGTCTTTAAACATATTACAGTAACAAAAGGTTAGTGTTGCTTAGTTGTTTTGTACATAATCAAGGGGTTAATTATTGCCAGAAGAAAAGTTGATAAGCCATCACAATCTAGTCTTCATTACCAGGGTGTGTTGTTTTGGTCGTACAGTCACCCATCATGCTTTGTAGCTAGACATAAATGTCTGCCAGAGTTTTATGCAGTATGTATCAAAGAGGAGATCCAGCATCATAAAATTGCTCACCCAACCTTTTTCTCAGGGTACTTCAAACGGTTCCTTTAGACAGTGTTTGATCTCCTTTTTTGGGTGAAGTTCCCCAGATCAAATAAAAATACAACTATGCTAATTTTACAAACAGTATTTGTAGCCATTACTTGGTCCTCACAATTATTTTAGAAAGCAAAACATTTGTCTTAGTTACAAGAAACAGCTGCCACCCAAAAGGCGGGAGCATGGCTCCGCTTTGTATTCTTGGAATCAGACCAAGGTTTCTATTTTTTTCCCCAACCTTTCTCATTGGATTAAGATGAGATGGTGAAAACCATTGTGAAATAAATAAGGACTTTTTTCATTACTTTTTAAAAATTGGTTTACCAGTAGAAATTTAACAGACAAAAGTTTATTTATTTGGTCAGTGTTAAATTTAGGGTTTTTTTGTTTGTTTTGTTTTTCTGTTTTTTTTTTTTTACTGTTGTTTAAAATGATGTTTTGGACTAAGATTTCTTCTAATTAACTCTATAAAGTTCATATGAGAACAATCACATCAGCAAAATTAAGGGAGAGCCATTTATAATCCAAGATGGATTAAAAATATTCTTTTTTATTCTTTGAGGTGGTTCTCAACCTGTGCTCTATGAAGCCCTGGGGTTCCTTTACATCCTTCCAGGGAGTTTGCGAGGTTCAAACTATTTCCATTGCAATACTAGGATACTATTTGCCTCTGGTAATGTATTGGCATTAATATTCAAGGGGCAAAAGATAAAGCAGTATATAATATTCATTTTCCTAAATTGCTACCCTTGAATCCTTATGATTTGTTTATAGTGTGAGGTAAATGGGAAGCATGCATAAAGCATTTCTGCTTTCTACCAAAATGGGATGGATGTCTTGGGAGAAAGTATTTGTGCAATTGTTTGACTTACAAACTCGATGATCCAGTTTTTTTTTTCCATGAAACACCATTTTTTAGTTGAAAGAATGGCAGGCCAACTACGATTATTCAGACTTGGCTATTTGACAGAGAAGTTTTTGAAAATGAACAAAATGAGACTGTCACTTTAAGCAAAACAACTGGCAGTATTTTTTGCTAATGAGATAATGTGAGACTTCAAGAAAATATTAGAATTTGGGAAAGTTTTTATTTTGAGACTGGGTCTCACTTAGTTGTGCAAGCTGCCTCTGACTTTGAATACTTGGTCCTCCTGCCTTAGCATCCCAAGTAACTGGGATTAAAGATGTGCACCATACCACCAGCTTCTTTAATAGGTTTTTAAGAGCAGAGAGGGGCCATGATGCAAAAAAAAAAAGTGAAAACTACTGTTTTTGTTTACAGTGTTATATAGGAATAACCAAGAAAAAATTAAAAACAAAATAAAACAGTGGAGAAATTTAGAGGTTTCATCATTTGATGACATGTCCAGATTGTGTAACAATTGAAACATCGATTAGGATATCATTTTATCTTTTGTGTTGAGAGTCACTGAAATCTTGCTAAGGTATAATATTATTCAGATTGCAGAGGTATTAACAACTAATTAAAAAATAATTTGAGCCAGCCAATGTAGTATAGTGTGATATTGTGGAAGGTGGAGTAGGAAAGCTTGAGTTTGAATACCCCTACTGTGGCAACCCACTCTCTAAGTAATCCAGAAAAAACAATCAGTCATTGAAAACCCTTAAGGTTGAACATGACTTGAAGGCACCTCATAACAACAACAGCAACTATATACTAGTTGTGTTACCAGTGGGAAAATTCTTTTTATTTCTCCACATTTCACTTTCTTCCTTTTAAAATAAGAATAAAAATATTAAGTGTGTCAGAATTATCCTTCATAACATCCATTATTCCCTTTCACTCTTCCTGTGTTCCTTCCCCTCCCTCCTTTCAGTATCAAATACTTTAGTTGACCACTTAAGTAACAAAAATGGCACCTCCTTATTTTTATTGCAGGAACCTTTCTTCTCTAACGCATTCAAATTAGTGTGCAAGTTCAACCATGGGGATTGTTCAGTGTGTCCATAACTAATGCTTTAGATAGGCAAACCTGGGAATTTCCATCAAGCTGATCCCAAGAAAATAACACCATGAGAAATATGTCTAAGGAAATAAACTACACATCAACTTAATTAGCAGGGACATCATGCTTAATATTTAAATCTTTAATGTTTTTCATGTTCATAAACCTTTACAAATAGAGTCTTGAGACATTTTTCTTGGATTAGGGAATTTTTGGAAACCATCCAGGATTTATAATACCAGAAGAGGAAAATTCTTCAGCAATGGTAAGGATAAAAAGATTAACATAGCAAATAAGGGTTTTCTAGTGAAGGTTTTTCGTGTTAGGATTTACATTAAGCTAACTAGGTATGTGTTTACCATTTTTCTGTCTTTACTCCTGTGTTCTTTAGGCAGGTATTAATAGAATTAAGTGTCCTAACTGGAAGAAGTGAACATATTGCCTTATTTTATAACAGAGGAGATATCAGGAGACAAAATAATCAAAGGAAAGGATCTTTATAAAATTAACCTTTGACATCAGTCTGTCAATTTGCCTTGCTTCACAGAATTTGCCCCAAACCAACCTTTCATGCACAAAATCTGATACAGTAGAAGGAGAACCTAAGCAATGTGGGAAGAACAAATCTGATGTTGGAGATTCACGGTAAGATCTGAGAGAGTTCTTACCATAGATACATTGCATTTGTACCTATTCAAGCCCATTAAGACAAAAGGAATCCTTAACGAAGCATGCCAGCTGCTCTGATACTGTTGGTTAAATGTTGATGTAGACAAATATTACTTTACACTATTAATATATCAGAAAGCATAGACAGGCCTTTGTCACCAAAATCAAACTCTTAAGTGAATATTTTCTTAGACCATTTCAAGATTTCTTAGGAGGGAAATGAGACAGAATTCCAATGCCATTGCCAATGTTACTATTAAATCACATCTGAATTCTGGAGGAGCAGCATTCTTGCTTCAGGTTTAAGGAGCATTTAGTTGATCTTCCTACTCTCTAGTAGATGGAAGAGTGAGACAAAAATATATGAGATTTATTTTAGTATATAACTTTTTCTCTAGAACTTCTAAAATATTTTGTTGTTAATTGAATATTCTACGAAAGTATGGCTTTTTAAATTTTGTTTGCTTGAACTTTACGCCTTACTTTTATTTCCTTAATTAAATTCTCATCTCTCATCTGCTTTGTTTCACTTTTCTATTTGCCCTTCATATAAATTTATTTGTAGTTCTCCGATTTTGCCGTCTGTTTTTATATCTTAAAAGCAGGCTAAATTTCCTCTTCCTTTTCTAGTCCTTATCTATTCAGAAAGTATTTAGTCATAATTAGTTTAGATTAAAAGATGCATTAGAAAGACAATTTAAAATGTTTTTATCGAAATGACAATTGAAAAAAGATGTTTAAGTCTGGGAAAAAATTGGAAACAGTTTCATGTGAGATTCAATGGAAGAAAACTTTCTGTTAGAGTATGAATAGAGGTCATTTTTTCATTTTCTAAATTTCTCAATAGTGTATGCATTTGAATGCTGATACTTATTTTATATTTGAGAATTTAATGTGTAAATAATGAAAATTTACTCACAAAGTATTTATACTCTTAGCACCTAATGAGCATTTAATAAGCATTTGAACTGAATTGAATTTCTTTGTTGATGTAAGTAAAGAAATTCCATGGCTGGTGGTCCTCAAGTACACTGCTATACCAAAGCTCTAGTTCAAGGGTCAAATACAGACACTTAAACTCAAATGGAATGATGAATGGCTCTCATTGCATAAATAAATAAGCTAGGAATGCTGCATTATTACTTTGAGTACATTCCTATAAACCTATGAAGTTAATGACATGAAAAGACTTTAATGCAATTTTCACTCAGTGATTGTTCATGTTATATCAAGTGAATTAAAGAGTGTTTTCTTGGTTATGATTTTCTAATGACAACATTAAAATGTTTTTAAAAATATTTGAATATATAGTTATTATCTCTCTGCTGGGCTGGGATTTAGCTCAGTGGGTAGAGCGCTGTGCTACAGCCTCTGAGGCCCTGAGTTCAATTCCCAGCACCGCAAAAATGGGAGAAGGGCCTGGCAATCCACTCCCAAGGCAATCCCGAAGCACTCAGCCATTGAAAACCCTATGAGGGTCGCTATGAGTTGGATACCGACTTGACGGCACCTAACAAAAACAACAACAACAACATCTCTCTGCTAATGTAAAGTACTATGGCGTGATTTTAAGTAAATTTATTAAAAAAAACCAAAGCAAAACAAAACAAAACTCCAGCCAGGCATGATGGCACGCACCTATAATCCCAGCAACTCAGGAGGTGAAGACAGGAGGATGGCAAACTCAAGGCAGGAGGTAACCTGCATAACTTAGTGAGACCTTGTCTCAAAATTTAAAAAAAGGAGACCAGATGGCAGGCTGAAAATCTGGGAAGAAAAAAGAGTTAGAAACAGCCTGAGCAGAGAGATCCTGGAGAGCAGCTTTAACTAGTGGAAAATGGACAGTGCTACAATACCAGGGACAACAGTAGACAATTTAAGGACTGAGAAGTGGAAACTACAGGACACCTCTTCAGAGTTGTTCCCCTTCTGGGCAAGGAATGTGAGTACCAGGCAAACCTTTGTTTGCCCAGAGGAGTTGGGACACTGAACCTGGCACACGTGGAAAAACCAAACCAAACCAAACAAAACACAATAAACAGTCAGGAGCTAATTCACGAACCAGACTGCCTCAGTTGACACCGACAGCAGCTCTTATGTAAAGGCTCTGTGAGAGACACTGTGGGGAACCAGATTGGAGGACTGGCAGAGCCTGTCCCAAGGGGAAGTACAGACACTCATGCAGGTAATTGGGACCCCGCACCAAAAGCAGAATGGGCCAGTGAAAATCTGAGGCTGACCTCTGAAGGAGTGCTGCAGGAACACCAAAGCCTGTGGGGCAAAAGCCTTCATAGTGAGACAAAGGGATGCCATCCATCCCCTTCAACATCCTGGGGCAAGTAAGGAGCTGTGTCCATAATAAGATCCCGGGACATTGCTCTTTTACGTCAACAACCCCCCAGCATCCCACAGGCTGCTCTGAGAAGAGGGAGGAAATGGCCCACTCTGCAACACTGAGAAGCTCCCAGGACACAAGCGGAGTGTACCAGATAGGGCACATTTATTTGATTAAACGACTCCACAGGTGAGCTGCCAGTGGCTCTGAGAAATTGGGGGCTATTGAATGTATTCCAACAACTTGGAACCCCCAGGAGTCTCATCTTCTGCTATGGCACTATGCAGCAGATCCCAAAAGGGGCCGGGGAACCCTTCTGCTAGTGCTGGGTATCGAAATCCAAATGCCCACAGCAGGGGTTCTGGACAACTATCACCCAGCTCTGTAGGCTGTAATTACCCTGGATGTTTTAGGAACATTGGGAGCGTGCAATGAGTGGCCACCAAGGATGCTACACCTGGGCACCCAGCAGGGATCCTGAGAGTCCATGGGTCAGAGAGACCAGAACTGGATCACCTTGTGAACAGGTAGAGGGATTCAGAGGGCACACACCCTCTGTGAAAACTGAGCTATAGCAGACAGCAAGGGCTGGGACAGCTCTTTGGCATCATTAGGAGAGCAGATAAAAGTCATAAGGAACAAAGTGACTGTCACATAGTCTGAATTAATCAGTATGAGTTGAGCTGTTGTCAGATTAGTCTTTATTTCCTTTTTTTGTATGTGTGTATTTTTGTGTGCTTTTTGATTTTTCTTTTTATTCTTATTTTATTATTTTTTTGATGCTGAACTATCCCCATATGTTTGTTAGTTTGTCATACTTTGAGGGCTTTTGTGTTGCTGTGATACTAACAGCTATGCTGATTGTACACATAAGGAATCTCTACATGGACCAGGAGGCAGTCAGTTGAACAGAACAAGGAAACACTGCCTCCTTTAAAGTCAAGAAAGTTGTATGTCAGGGTTGTATCCTATCATTGTACCTCTTCAATCTCTATCCTGAGCAAATAATCTGAGAAGCTGGACTTTATGAAGAAGAATGTGGAATCATGATTGGAAGAAAACTCATTAAAAACCTGCATTATGCACATGACACAACTCTGCTTGTTGAAACTGGAGGGGATTTACAATATTTACTGATGAATCCTTACTGATGAACACAGCCTTCAGTATGGATTGCAGATCGACATGAGCAAAAGTCCTTATAACTGGGTCAGTACGTAACTTCATGATAAATGGAGACAAGATTGAGGTTGTCCAATTTTTGCTTTACTTGATTCTATAATCAATACCCATGGAAGCAAGAGTCAGGAAATCATGCGTTGCAATGGGCTTAAACATAAATAAAAAGATTGCTTGCCTGGCACAGAATTGGAGAGTGTTTCTTTCTGTTGTACAAAGGGTCTCCATGAGTCTGACCCAACTCGACAGAACCTAACAACAACCTAAAAATACCAAACTAGTTAATTCTTTCCTCTCTTTTTAGTTTTCCCACACACCACTTTATCCCTACCTCTATTTCCATAGACTTCGAAACATTTTGCACCAACCTCATTAACTATAATTTCCAACCATTTGTTGGTTATCCATCAAAACAAAAACAGAACATCTCCAATGCTTTATGTTTGTAAGACCTCCTGGAGAGTTTGCATATATATATTTATATTTGCACATATATATATATATATATATATATATGTCTTATAAGGAGGAGGTAATTCCTTAAAGAACACCACGCCTTAAGTAAGAAAAATCAAAATTATAAAGGTGAGAGTGGACAAAGCTATTACTCTAACAGCAGAAAGCTTGCTACCCTCTGAATCAAACTGGAGTCTAAGATCCCCCAAAAAGGGACTGTTCCAAAGGCAACTTCAGGCATTTAGGGCAGTAATATTTGCACCACAAAATGGGAAAAGCTCAACCTAAAAACCATATGAAACATGAAAAACCAGACTGGAGAGGGTGCTCTGGTTGATCAAAACCACTCAATAGTTGATATTAAAGTAATCCAAATTTTAGGTGTGCCAGAAAAAGAATTTAGAAGTCTGCTTATAAATATATTGAAAGACCTCAAAAACACCACAACCAAACAGATGAGAGCAATTAAAACACTGGACAAAAATGTATGTAACCTAGAAGAAAAATTTGTCAAGGAAATCAAGATCCTGAAGATGAATCAAATGGAAATGCTGGAATTACAGAATAGTAAACCAACTTAAAATAACAGTATACTCTTTGGTATCCAGATTGGACAAAACTGAAAACAGGATTTCTGATACTGAAGCAAAGTTGAAGATCTTGTCAATTCAGATGCCTAGAAACATAGAAAGGTGAAGTGATATGATCAATACTTTCAAGAGGTCTTTGAGAAGATAAAGAAATGAAATCTATCAATACAGGGGGTTCACAAAAGAGATAAAACTAGTGGAATAGGAAAACTTTTCAGTGAAATATTAGCTGAAAACTCCCCAAATTTAAGGGAAGAAATAGGCATGGAAACCATGGAAGCAACCAGAACTCCAAATAGAGTAGACCAGAATAGATCCTCTCCATGACACATTATGATTGGAATGCTAAATCTAGAGAGCAAAGAAGCTATTTTAAAGCCTGCAAAAGAGAAATGACAACTCACTTATAAAGGCAAGTCCATTAGAATAACAGCTGACTTCACAAAAATAATTTTAGAGGCAAGGAAAGCATGGTCAAACACTATTCAAGCCTTGAAAAAGAGTAACTGTCAACCAAGATTACTTCATCCCTCAATGATATCTTTTAAAGTAGATGAAGAGTTCAAGACATTTCACAATATTGAAAAGTTTAAACTCTTCATGACTACTCAGCCAGTTTTGCAGAAGTTTCTTCATGAAATACCATATGTGGGAAAAGCAAGACAGCCCAAATGCAAGATCAAAGGAATAAAATAAAAGACAAGAGGAGAATGCATGATCACAATAAGCTAAAAGCAAAATAAAGAAACATCAAAATGATGCAAAATAATAAGCTCCTTTCCATAATTACTCTAAATGTAAATGGTCTCAACAGTCAAGTGGCCAACTGTATTAAAAATCAAAAACCCTCAAAATGTGGGATTCAAGTGACTCATCCCATCCACCAAGACCATAAAATATTCCATCCATCAGATGCAGGATACGTATTCTTCTCAGCACCATGTGGAACTTTTTCTAAAATAGACCACATTTTAGTCCACAAAATGGCCTCAAGAAATACAAAAAACCATTTCAGTCAACCTTTGTAACTTTTCAGATCACAATGGATTAAAACTAGAACTCAAGGCATGAAAAAAATCCAGAAATGTTACAAATACATGGAGACTAAATAACACACTTCTGAATGATCAATGGGTCATCAAAAATACCAGAACAGAAATTGAAAAGTTCCTGTAATCAAATGAGCATTTAAGTACATCCTACTAAAATATATGAGATACAGCAAAGGCGGTTGTAAGAGGGAATTTCAGCCATGAGTCTCTTCATCAATGAGGTAGGGAAATCCCAAGTAAATAACTTAATGACACACTTTAAGGCACTGGAGACCTTACAACAAGCCAACCCCAAAAGGAGTACACAGAGTGAAATTATTAAGATCAAGAAAGAAATTAACAAAATAGAGACCAAATGGGGCAATACAAAGAATTAAAACCAAGAGTTGGTTCTTTGAAAAGATCAATATAATTGACACTCCTTAGCCAGGCTGACAAAAAGAGAGAAAAATCCCAAATTAAAACAATTGAAGATGACAACGGGGATATAACAGTAGATACCAATGAATCCAAAAAATCATCAGAGACAACTTTGAAGAATTGTACTCCAAAAAATGAAAATATAGAAGAAATGGACAAATTCTTTAATATGTAAGATTTACCAAAACTGAACCGTGAGGACATAAGCAAATTACACAGAACCATTAAAACTGCTGAGTTAAAAATAGTAATAAAAAAAGATTACCAACAAAGAAAAGCCCACGTCCTGACACCAAAACCAGAGGAGAACTCTACAAAGAAAGGGAACTTGAGACTGATTTTCCTGATGAACACTGATGCAAAAATTCTTCATAAAATTCTGGCAAACCAAATGCAGCAACACATAAAAAAGATCATACACCACTGTCGGGCGGGGTTTGGCTCAGGGCCCGCAGAGGTCACAGCCTTGCCCTGACACCGAGTGGGTATGGGGGACCCACTGGACTGGGTTGGTGTAGTGGCCAGAGGAGCCAAAGAAAGACTTCAGGGAGACCTTCTGTGGGAAACAGGAGAGGGAAAGTTTATTGGGTTGCTTCCCAAGCGAGGGGCAACCAGCAAGCAGCCCCTGTCAAGTGCTCAAGTGCTAGCTGTAAGCCTGCAGGCTCACTGATGGTACAGCTCAGCCTTAAAGGCACAGCTATAAGCAGTTGGTGTTCTGCTGGGCTGGAGGTCTGGTGGTCTTGATTCTCACAGGTCACCTTCACTGCCTCCCTCCTTCCCAAGGATGGGAGGAATTGGGAGGCTCTTTGTGGCATGCTTGTAGCCTTCAGTGCTTCAGGGCCCCTGGTCTTGATGTGACGGCTTGCTTGGAGATCTTCCACTGGATTGGGGAGTGCTGGGTGGAGCTGGTGGGGGCTGGACAACAGATGAAGGACGGAAAACAGTGAAGGGTGAAGTGGGGTCTGGGGCCCTGCTTATATAGGCTCCAGGAGGGGAGTGTGTACTGGAGATAGCCAATCAGGGCACATTCCTGACAGGTAAGGCAGGTAAACTGTCATACCTGCCAGGTAGGGGCAGTTATTTAACTGGGGTGCTAGGGGTAGCCAATCAAAATTGAGGTAGTTGCGGATGGGTCAGGCTGGTCAGGGGGCCATCTTTGCTCACTGGATGGGAAGGGTAGGAGTGAGTGAGTGGAATGTGGCCCTGAGGTCACCTAGAGGTCAGTCCCTCATGCTAGTATGAGGGGCCCTAGTTATGGGGTACAATTGAAAAATCCCAACACACCACGATCAGGTGGGCCTCATTCCATATATGCAAGGCAGGTTGAACATTCATAGATCAATTAATGTAATTCAACATATCAAGAGACTTGCAGATAGAGATCACATGGCCATCTCAAGAGATGCTGAAAAGGCTTTTGACAAAGTACAACTTCCCTCATGATAAAAGTCCTGAAGAAGTTATCTCAACATCACGAAGGTCTTCTATGAGAAAACTACATTTAACACCATATTTAATGGAGAAATATCACCTCTGAGATGAGGAGCAAGACAAGGATGTCCACTCTCTCCTCTCTTATTCAATATTGTGGTTGAAGTCCTAGTTAGATCAATTATGTGAGAAAAAGAAATGAAAAGAATTCAGATAGGGAAAGAAGAGGGCAAACTCTCATTTTGCAGATGATATGATCATTTATGTAAAGGGCCCTAAAAATTCCACTAGAAAAGTCTTAGAGCTAATTATGTCCTTCAGCAACATAGCAAGATACAAAGTTAACACTCCAAAATCAGTAGCCATCCTTTACGTTAATAGTGAACAGAAAGAGAATCAAGACAACAATCCCATTCACAATAGCCCACCCCAAAATTAAATATTTAGGAATCAATCTAACCAAAAACCCTAAAGCCCTCTGCAAGGAAAACTTCAAAACATTACCGAAAGAAATAGTAGAAGATGGGAGATGATGGAAGGATAGTTTGGATTTGTGTCAGATTATAAGAGCTGTTGGTTGATAATTCAGTTCCAACATGTTTATTTCTCATGGCATAAATATAACCTCTAAAACAATGTCATCTTGTTCCCCTGTTATTCTTGTCCCTGAACTACATGCTGTAAGTCACCAGACTAAATTCATTTCTTCCCTTCTCTTCTTAAGAAACTCTCATTTACTCTTTAAGCACAGGGGTCTTCTCTCTTTTTATAAATTATGGGTCCTCCCTAGAACTTGTTCTGCATCTTCCTTTACTATCCAGTAGTACTTGGATGCATTGCTATAATACCCTGTCACTTTATATTTATTTGTTATTACTGTCAGATGGTGAAGTTCAACAAATATTCATCATTTGAAAGAGTCCAGGTGCACCTACTTGTACTTTTAATATTCAAACTAAGTAACCATAAATTAAAATTCACAATAAAGCGAAGACCATTTTAAGTCTTTATGAGTTAAAAACAGAAAACAAAAAACAAGAGATGACATGCATATGATTAAATTAATCCTGATTGCTCTTGTATTTATAAGACTTTGTCCAATTTATTGTCTGACACAGTGCTTGATGCATGGCACAAATCAGTAAGTAGTGATTGAATTAATAACTAGATGTATATGTGGAAGAGATTATATCTGAGGTTGAATTGCTCTGTGATCCTGCCTGCTATATTCCTACAATGTGCAAATGGGCTGAATATCAGTGTGACTGTCAGTTCTACCATAAAGAACTGATTCTCACTAATTTCATAAAGCCAGGGACCATTTGCTTATCAGCACTTATAGGGGTTCATTATTTCTTCAATGTGTGAAATGCTAAAGTCCTAGGTGTTTGAGGAACAGGATTATTGTTGTGGCTTGAATATAAAATGGCCCCCAAAACTTATCTGGAATGCTTGGTCTCCAGCTAGTGATGCTGTTTTGGAAGGTAGGAACTGGATGGCAGAAGTAGGTCAAGGGGAAGGAGGATGAGCTTGGAGGTTGCAGTGGATCCACTGGTTCTGGCTGAGTCTCTCTGCTTCCTGTTGCCCACTCTTGGTGCTGCTCTGCCATGTTTCCTTATCATGATGAACTTACACTCTAAAATCATAAGCCAAAAATAAATCTTCCCTCCCCGTGTCATGGTGACACAAAAGCTAGTTAACACAGATTAGGTTTTGGAGAAAAAGAAAAAAAAGCCCTTCTTATGTCTTTCATTTCAGTTATTTAAATTATCACTCTAATAAAGATTAAGTTAATTTGAGCTCATTCAGTGATTCATTTTACAGGTTGAGGCAGGGATAATAGTACTTTTGATATAGTATCTTGATATTCACATAGTGAAATAAAACAATATTTATAAATATCATCTATAAACAAATGTTAGAAATTTTATAAGTTAGAAATTAATTTTAACTCATCCAGAAAAAAGTATAACTATACAGCCTAGTATTGTGCTTAATATATTCTTATGGTTGAGTTGCAGTAAGCTGTTTACTCAGTGGTAAAATGTTACATTCAAAGTTGCAAAGAACTCCACTTTGGACAAAGAGCAGCCAAAAAGATTAGAACTGTTACCTTTATCATGAAAGTTTTTGAATTTCCCTAATATGGATGTGATGGATAAATATTTTTCTACAATTATTCTAGTTATACATTCTTTAAAATATTTCTATTCTTAACTCTGTATTTAATTAACCCTCAGTGGAAAATAAGTGTTTCTACTCTGATCTCTCTCTGCATCTAAACAAAAAAAGAGAGCATCATAGGATTGTGTCTTGTAAGTCCAGGAAACAGAAATAAGTTGAAAATAATTTAATATATTTGCCACCACATAGCCTGGGAGCTGTTAGAATGATGATATTGGTTGGATTTAAAGAAACTAAATTCAAGTAAAAATGACTTAACTTTTTATGTAATGCTCAAGAGCAATCAGCTTTAGTTCCTATAGTGCTCAGATGCTGAGAGTAGAATCTAGGGCTTTGAGATGTCTTTGGCTCATCTATTTTCAAGAGATGTAAAATTTCTTCAGGTTGCATTAATTTCTTATTCCCATGTTCCATATGTACATGTTACTCTAGATCATCATTGTCCAATACAACTTCCTGTGATGATGGAGATGTTCTTTGCACTATCTGTGATGGCAGTCAATAGGTTCATGCAACCATGGAACACTTTGCTAATGGGACTTCTTGTTATTATTGTTAGATTGAGTCAGGTCTGACTCATAGTGACCCTATATACAACAGAATGAAACACCACCTGACACTGTGCTGTGCACATGATCTTTACTCATGTTTGAGCCCATTATTATAGCCACTATGTTTCTTCTCATTTCCAGTTGTACCACATCTGCAAATGGAGGTCCCAGGGGCTTTGCTCCATTCCCATCATTAATGTCAATGCTTCTTTGAAGAGGTAACTCTTCCTCAATTATCTTTTGAATTTCTTCCAACCTGCAGGGCTCATTTTTTGGCATTATATTTGACAGTGCTTCTCTCCTATTCGTTAAGTTTTTCAATGGCTAATTGTTTTGAGAGTGGGCTGCCTGGTCCTTCTCCCTAGTCTATCTTAATCTGGAAGCTCAGCTGAAACCTATCTCCCATGGGTGGCTCTGCTGGTATCTAAAACACCATGGGCATAGCTTTCAGCATCACAGCAACACACAAGCCTCCAAAGCACAACAAGCTGACAGACATGTGGGGTATGTGACCAAGGAACTGAAATTTGAACTTTTTAACTTAATTTTGTTTTATTTTATTTTTACATTACTGTAGGTTGAATCCAGGGCCTCAGGCATGCTAAAGAAATGCTTCACTACTGAGCTATACCCTAGTCCTTTTTAGATTTCTTTTTTTAAATTTTGAGAAAGGGTTTTGCTAAATTGCATAGGCTGCCTCTGGCCTTGAACCTGTGGTTTTCCTACCTCAGCCTCTTAAACAGCTAGGATTACAGAAGTGATGACATTCAGCTTAGTTTTATATTTTATTGATTTAAATTTAAATTTAAATAGCCATATATGATCAGCTATACCACTATGGCTTTCCATGCTGTCTGATCTCGGAAGCTAAGCAGATTTGAGCCTGGTTAGTCCTTGGATGGGAGATTGCCTGGGAACACCAAGTGCTATAGGCTTGGGAGAAGGATTTAGGAGCCTACTCCTTAAACAATCAGCCATTGATAATCCTGTGAATAGCACAGAAGCACTGACATGGTGCAGGGTATGGCACAGTGTTAGGGAGTGTTTCATTCTCTTGTACACAGGGTCACTATGAGTCAGACCCTACTCAATGGCACCTAACAACAACAACAATGTATGGTCAGTGGCTACAATATCAGACAGCAAAGCTCTATAAAGTGCCCAGTGAACCTGTGAAAACTGGTCTGTGTATCCACTGTTGTTAGGTACTGATGAGTTGGTGTCCTACTCAAAGCAATCCTACATATAACAGGTAAAACACTATTGCCAGTGCTTCTGTGGTACTCACATGGTTTTCTATGGCTGATTGTTTTTTGGGAGTAGGTTGCTGGGTCCTTCTCCCAGGCCTATAGTACCTGGTATTCCCAGGAAGTCTCTTATCCAAGTACTAATTAGGTCCAACCCTGCTTAGCTTCTGAGATCTGACAGGATTGGATGCCACAGTGGTATGGTCGCAGATGCGCATCCATTAGAGGGGAGTATTAGCAATAAACAGACACCTGTATTTACACAATCAGATTATTTGTTCAAATATCCTCTTATTTTCTAGCGTCAGAAACAAAGGATATGAAAAAAGTGCTAATTGCCATAAGGAAATTAGATGGAATTTCTTTTTATTTTATTTTATTTTTATTTTATTTTTATTAAAAGGATGACTATTGGACTAACTTTGAGAAATATTCAAATGTGTCTAGGATTTCAATTTGGTTTAAAGTGATTGAATGATTTATAAAAGAAAGCTATTGGTTCACTGGAATATAATGAGGCATAGGAGTGTCCCCCTGAAACAACCCATCTTTGGGGTACTAAACTTGCATCAAGTCTACCTGTTCAATTACAGAGCAGGAGCTCTGTTCACTGCAGGGGACTCATGGAAGTAAAGAGGTCTAAAGAGACACCTATTTTCCACTTTCCATGCCTTGGCCTAGTCCATCATCCTTGTTACATCCTAGAAAAGATACAATGTGAAAGCACCATCAGCACACAAAATAGTTACACAATTTCTTGTTAAAGCTTTTAATAAACCATGGGGATTAGGTCATACAGATTTAGAGTTAGGTACCTAAATCAGCCAGTTAGCTCAGACAAAAAGCAAAACAAAACCCCAAAACTCTCTTGGGCAAGTATATGACTGATCAGTATCAGAACATAAGTAAGGGTGGAGAGAGTTCAGGGAAATGATGCTCAAATTTTGGAAAAAGCTGCCCACAGAATGTGCAACATTATTTTCTTATGGAGGACAGCATTGCCATGGGAATCCAGTTCTTACAGAAAAGCAAGTTATGGAAATTTCATGTGCCTTTAAAACAAAAATGTCCACTCATTCTTTATTAATCAAACTGCTTGACATTTTCAATCCTTACAAATGTCTTTTGAATGAAGGTAGTTTTGAATAGTTTGATTGGGAGTGTGTGTCTGTGTGTGTCTGTGCACACAAGTGTGTTTAAGAGAACAATGGGAACACAGACTAAATCTGGGTCACATAGCACAGGTAATTACTAGTCCTGGCCAACCGCTAGTTATAAGCTTTGCACAGTGTTGGGCAAAGAACTTCCTGTTTCTTTATCTGCAGAAGAGGATGTTAGTAGCCCCTCCCTCACAGGGCTCCTCAGACTATTGTTGCTGCTTTTAGGTGCCGTGGAGTCAGGTCTGACTCATTGCGACCCTATGTACAACAGAATGGAACATTCCCTGACATTGGGCCATGTCTGGTACTTGTCAGAGCTTCTCTGCTATTCATAGTGGTTTCAGTGGCTGATTGTTTTAGAAGTGGGTGGCTAGGTCCTTTTCCTAAGTCTACAGCACCTGGTATTCCCAGGTTGTCTCCCATCCAAGGACTAATCAGGCTGACTGTGCTAAGCTTCTGAGATCAGATGGGATTAGATGCCAGGGTGGTATGGCTATAGGTATTAGGTGAATTAAAACAGGTCATCTCTTATAGCAGTGACTGGCACATAGTGAACACTCAACTAGTTAGTATTCTCATTATTTTTCCTTATCTCCTTACATTTGACAACTACACAAATTATTCTCTATTACTCAAGAATTGTTAAATGAAAATATTTTTGACTCCTATTTCTTTTCACCGTCTGTATCCAGTTGTTCACCAAGTTCTACTTTTTAATCCTCAACAATTTTGGGGGTGTCCTGGGGTGCTGAACCTAAGGCCTTGCACACACTTTGCAAATGCTCTACCACTGAGCTTCACCTCCAGCCTCCTTTTTTTTTTTTTTTTTTTTTTTTTTAATCTTGACACAAGGTCTTGCTAAATTACTCAGGCTGCCTTTGGCCTCAAATTCACTATCCTCCTGACTCTGCCTCTGGAGTTGCTGGGATTATAGGTGTGTACCACCCTCCCTGGCAGTCCTCAACAATTTATGTTTTCTTATTTCCTGGACATTTTTTCATAAATTGAAATTTCAACTTCTTTACACATCGTGATTAAGAATGTCATGGGCTCACATATAGTAATCTTCCTTGCTCTTTTCCTCCCTTGCTTTCAAATTTAATCATATATTTTAAATTGGTCCTGCCTGGAATCCTGATAAACTCTCATCTGTCCCTGTCTTTCATTGTCACTGTGTTCTGAGACTTGGATCTGCACTGTTATCATGGGCATCTGATGTGGCCTCCCATCCTTAAGAGAACAAATAAATAAAACTCATTATGTAAGGAAATTAAAATAGAAGAATAACTTAGTTAGAAATTAAGCTAATTCAATAAATAGACAATTAAAAGTAAACCTATTGCAACTCAAAGTTTGTTTTTAAGGATAACTATTGTTATTGGTTTCCTCCTGTCCTCTGGAAATATTCTGTGTATTCACAGGCCTGTGTCCCTCCCTTGTTTTGTATTCTAGTGGGAGTACATTCTATAGACTCCTTGGTACCTTCCATTTGTTGCTTGTTTGCTTTTTATTTCAGCACAATTTAATTTTTATTAAATCAATATAGTAAAGTAAGTTTCAAAATCCAATTTCTCCTTTTTGTTGTTAGGTGTTATGGAGTCGGGTCCAACACAGAGCAACCCTCATTGGGTTTTCAATGGCAGATTTTTTCGGGATTGCTTTGGGAGTGGATTGCCATGTCCTTTTCCCGTTCAATTTCTCCTTGAAGGTATGAAACTATAACAAAGTTGGTGGCAGTGGTACATGCCTATAATCCCAGTGACTCAGGAGGCAGAGGAAGGAAGATTGCAATTTCAAGGCTAAAGGCAGCCTGAAAAACTTAGCAAGACCCTATCTCAAGACAAAAAATAAAAAATGGTGTGGGGATGCAGCATAATGGGACAGCACTTGCAAAAGAATGCATGAGACTGTGGGATCAACTCCTCAGTACTACAAAAATCAATCAATCAATCAATCAATCAATCAATAAAACTAAAGCAGTCATTTCCTGGCCCATTTCTGATTCATTCCCTAGAAGCAAGTTCTTTATGCATTTAACTTCATATTTCTGAATCTCATGCCTTTCCTGAAATTTCTAGATTTTTCACTTTCATATTGTTGTTGTTGTTAGGTGCCATGGAGTTGGGTCCAACATGTAGCAACTCTCATAGGATTTTCAATGGCAGATTGTTTCAGGATTGTTTTCCAGGAGTGGACTGCTACATTCTTCTCCCATTCCCCTTTGGTTTTGATCTTTTTGTTTGTTTGTTTGTTTGTTTCAGTAATTTTTTTGTAATTACGTCTTTGTACACAGAATTCTGGAATTTTTTTTTTTTATGTGTTTTCATGTTAATCTTTTATTTAATTTTTGGTCAGTCTGGAGACTCTGCCCAGGTCTGTATAGTGTGTCTCTTATGTACATGTTGATCTTTAATTTTTAATTGTATTACATCTTTTTCTTTTTTCTTTTTTCTACTTTCTGAGAAATTTCTTCAACATTGTTTTTGAATTTTCCACCCCTACTATCACAATGTCAGATGCTTTGAGTTCTTTTAGCTTATCAAAAGGAGTCTTTTATGAATAACATCCTTCCCAAGTCCAGACCCAATCAGCCCATCATCAGGTCTTGGAAGGAAGAGGTATACTTTGTAGACTCCTGATGAACCAGGAGAACAATCCACTATATTGGGACCCCGGTCTGATCACCCCATTCCCACATCACCCACACCACCAATGGGTCAATATGTGGGCCTTACCCATCTTTTCAGGAGTACCCCTATCAAGGGTACTCACAGCACAGCTAGCAGGAAAACCTTAGGAGCCTCCTACCACCATAATCTGCATAGTGGAAGGCCAAAGAAGGGGTAAAGGACCCATCCATTGCCTCCCAGCCTGCAGGGTTGCTCTCTCTACTGCTGTCTTTGGGACATGCTCACATGATCAACCCCCTCTCCTCTTCTTCCAGCTCCTCTACCACCTCCAATAGGTATGCCTGCCCACTTTCTTCTGATAGCTATAATAAATGACTACTTCCACATGGACATCTCTACTTCCAGCGTTGTGCGATTCTAGATTAGCAAGGATTGCTGTTAACTCAGTGACTTGATCTTTTTAATCTTCAAAATCCATTTCTTATTGATCTTTAATAAATATACTAAAGGAGTTTTATATTTTTGGCCAAAGGCATAGTTACTAAATATATACTTATTTAAAAATGATATATTTAAGGTAGTGCCAAGATGTAACTTACCACCAAATGACTTCTCCGTTTATATTTCAATAAATTCATCCAAACCTCAAAAAAGGTATTCTATTTTCATTTCAATGATATGATACTTTCCTTTATATCTTTGAAATACCCAGTAGAGATTGGGACATCTTCTCCTGCTACTAGCATAGTCTCTGTTCTTAATGACTTTGGCCTTTGTCTTTAGGAAGTGATTAGAAGCTGTGTGTGTGCACATGAAGATTTAAGTGTGTTGAAGGGGACTTGTCAGGTGGTAGGCCTCACTGTAGAGGGATCTGGCTGGATGATTTTGTTAGAGAAGACCTCAATGTTAGGTATTTTTGTGTCTTCTCTTTTGTTTTGGTTGGTTTCCCAAGAAAGGGATCCTCTATTGCCTGAAAGGGATGGAGTATTGAGTCATCTAGTGTTTCCTCAGAGTTGGCAGGGAAAAATGGTAGAAGATTTTCCTTTTCTTTCTGTAAGCTTCTCACAGAATCTCCAGTTGTCACCAGGCTAGTTCCATCACCAGCTGAGTCTGTGTTGGGCTTCAACTGAGCCCTTCTGGACAGCAAACTGTATGGCTGGGGAGGAGCTATTTGGATGGAGTAAGGGACAAAGATGGGAAGACCAGTTGGAGACATACTCCATTGTGGGCTCATTCCTAAGTGCAACTTCATTTTCAGAGGTATGTGTTACTTCCAATTCTGTGTAGTTTTGCATTTCTCCCATTTAAATGGTCTTCCTGCTGGCTTTTCTCTGTTGCCAGCTCAGACGCTAGCTCCTCCTAGCCTTCTAAATTCATCAATACACCCTCATCTACTTTTCAGCCTCCAAAATTTGACTGCTGCTACATCTTATTTTCTGTTTGTTTTGGGGGATCATTTGTTCTTTAAAGAATCCCTTAACTGTCATTTTAGTGCAGCTTCAGGAGGAAATGGAAACACTTTTTCAACCTGCCACATTTCTCTCTTCTATTTTCCATGACCATTTGCTTGTTTCCATACGCTATCTCTTCAAAAACTCCCTGGTTAGGCTCTAACTCTGTTGAGTCTGGATTTCATTCATCATACTCTCAGCTCTTTGCCTACAATTGTATTCCCACTGTTTGTCTTCCACGTGCTGCTTTCTCTGGTGCTGTTTAGAATATGCTGCTCCTTTTAAGATGTCTCTGGGGGTTCCCAGTTGACTTAAAAAATAAAAGTCTACCTAATAATCTCAAGGCCTGCAGCTGTAGCCCTGTGGCATCTGATCCTGTCAGATCTCGGAAGCTAAGCAGTGTCGGGCCTGGTTAGTACGTGGATGGGAGACCGCCTGGGAACACAAGGTGCTGTAGGCTTGGGAGGCAGATCTGGCAACCACCTCCCAAAAATCAGTCTACCACTGAAAACTCTATGAACATCAGAGAAGCACTGACAAGAATGTTTTGCCTGTTGTACATAGGGTCGCTATGAGTTGGATACCGACTTGATGGCACCTAACAACAACAACAATAATCTCAAACTATATGAGTCCATGTTTTGTCTGGTTGCATTGGTTCATTGTCATAAAATAATAAATAATCACAGAATTATTATTGTGATAGCCTAGGGGAGATATTGTGGCCTTGGAGTCCACTTCTCTCATCCTCTATTCTATGCAGCATTTATGCTGAAAGGTGATGGACTTTTGTAATTCTGCCCTTTCAGTTGTCTACCAAATGGGTAACCAAAACTTAAGCATTCAGTTAATTTATCATTTCAGAAATCAGGGACTTAAGTAATTTCCATTGACTTTTTTCTACCTTGGATTGGAATAAAACAGATTTGACTAAATGTTTTAAAGAAATAACCCAAATTTGGTTAAAGTTTTATATTATAAGATAATGTAATATGTATGTTAATGTTAAATAACTACTTGTACTTATGAGAATAATTGAGTAAAAATATACAGATTAAAACCTTCTCCATGCCCACTCTGATGTACTCCACTTATTTGCTATAAGCAATACATTCACTGTAGCAACATGTTTTTTAAAATTAGTCAGATTTTTATTGTGTAGAGGTTTTGCTTCATATGAAATTGTATATACAATTTTCTAAAATAAGATAATCAATGAGTGTATCAAACATATCTCACTCAATCTTGGTAGAGTAGACAGAAATATTATTTACCAAATACCTGGCTGTAACTATTCTACAAATGTATTTCCTGTGTTACATATGCCCTCGATGTGCTTAGCCAGAAAAGGTTGCCACAGTCTCAGAATGTGGAGTTAAAGTTTAATCTGTCTTTGTTGATAACATGCATGCGTTGGTGAGTGGACTGACCTGCTGAACTTGTTTTTAATGGTAGGGCATTCAGATCAGTTCAGCCCAGCCAGACATCACACGACTCCCAAAGTGCTGGATGTGTATTGGGATATTGTACTCACTAGTCACCTGTGCTTTATAGGACATCCACTTGAGCTGTGTTTAAATTCTTTTAGCACAGGCTATGCTGGTGTATATGAAGTTTAAGTTTATAATAATTTTCAGAGTCACAAAGTAGTCTACACATATACCCTACTATAGCCTGGGATTTTGAATTTTAAGTGATGTCAGCGCTTTATTTGAACAATTACATTTGATAAAAACATTTGTTTTGTCTGGCTACCATTTATTTCTCTGCTATATCATCATTTGACCAGCTTATAAATTAGCAGGAAAAATACTTTTAAAAAACTTGAGAAAATAACCTACAATGAAGAATATTACTATGAAACAAGTGTAAATGAGTTTAAAGATCTTGTTCCCTAGTTCATCATAAATTGTTTCCGGCTGTGAACAAATTATAATTGGCTTTATCAAGGTTATCTAAACCAGGAGTCATTGATCATTCTTTTTCCACACCAGATTGTTTACTGTCAACAAATAGTCCACCTTAGGTACAAAATTTTACAAACTTCTGTAGAAGCCTATGCCAAAACTTTCTTCCCATAATGTTCTCCTGATGATGCTGAGATGTCCAAGAGATTTGCTTGATGTCAGAACAGGTACACATGAACAAATGAATGAAACAAAGACAAAACCACTTTCCACTTCTTCAAGGCTGTTTCTTTCTGCGGGGTCATCTGGGAGCTTTAAACGTTGTTGTTGTTAGGTGCCATCGAGTTGGTGTCTGACTCATAGAGACCCTACATACAACAGGAGAAACACTATCGTTAATGCTTCTCTGCTATTCATAGGGTTTTCAGTGGCTGACTGATTGTTTTTTGGGAGTGAGTTGCCAGGTTCTTCTCCCAAGTGTACAGTACCAGGTGTTCCCTAGGCGGTCTCCCATCCAAGTACTAATCAGGCCTGACTCTGCCTAGCTTCCAAGATCTGATGGGATTGGACACCACAGTGCTACATCTGCAGGCTTTAAACATGGACAGCCCTTAAATCTTCATCATATCATTATCTCCTTCCCTTTGCAATTTTTAGTCTTTCTAGATTATAAATTTCAGAGCATATTGATGATGGCACTGAATGGTCTCTATGAGAAGTGAGATAAAATTTTCTCTAAAATCATTTTGGAGAAGTAAATTTTGCCAGAAACAGGGCATGGTGCTGGGGACAGTTGGTGAACCATGTAAACAGTCTTTGTTGTTGTGGAACTTCATTTAGTGGAATAGATTTTAAATTCCTAAGGGAATAAATGAATGGCAATGGTAACAAACCCTACAAAGGAGGTACACTGAATGTTATGAGAATGCAAAGCTGTGTCACCAGATGTAGACTGGAGAATCAGGCAAAAGTGTTTCTGCAGAAATGATCTGAATGACAGGAAGGCACTATCTTACTTGAAAGGTAACCAATCAGAAACTTGCCTTTGACGTACTCATGGAATGTTGCATTTTCTTTCTAGGAAGCCAAATAGGAAAATACTGTTCCTGATGGAGAGCTTCTTCAAAATTACACAAAAGGAAAATTCTTAAACTTTAAAGTGATTCAAAGTGGTGACTTCAATTAAAGTGATGATAAAAGGAGATTAGTAATCACTTGAATTTTGTTACCAAAATAACTTAACCACCATCTGTAGGTATCATTAACTCCACTGCAAAGATCAAATGGTATTATGAGGCAGGAAAACACCTCTCTACTACACTGATGATGCTTGATTTAAGCTCAGTGTTATGTAAGGTGTGTGTGGCTTTTATTGTATATATGCTTTTGTTTTATCACTGTCAGAAATATCCTGGCATTTTACTCCATTGTTGTAAAGCCTTTACTTTTATGCATGAGAAAAATATAACAAATGGTCTATTTTAACACTTTGGTGGTTTCCCCTGTACAAACTAAGTCACAATTGCCTAAAAAATTAGTAACAGTGAGGCAGCTCTCAGACATTTAAGGCCCTGGGAACAATGACATACTCACCTGAGATGGCCTGAGCTGAGTATGAAAGATTTAGCACTTTTGAGTATAAGTCAGAAAGCAAATCAAGTGTAACCTGGAAAAAAGAATGAGTGCAATATGCCTCACAAATCAACCCTCATCTCAACACCTACATTTGCTTTCTTTTCCTTCAAAAATCTCCTCATTCCAACTCTAATTTACTTTATCCTTGAATTACTGTCTTCCATTTGTTCTTACATACTCTCACTTTATTCAAGTGTTTCCATGGCTTGAAAGGAAATACCTTCACCCATATATGTGTGTGTGTGTGTGTGTGTGTGTGTGTGTGTGTGTGTGTGTATGTGTGTTTTATTTAGATTTAGCCAAATCCTTTGGCTAGAAATATTTTTTATTCTTTAGATCATATATATATATGATATATATATGATATATATGTATATATAAAATATGTGTATTTATATAAATGTGTTTTATTTAGGTTTTCAGAGAAGTTAGTTTTCCTTTAAGAGTCAAAACTATCATTTAAAAATTAAAAGTAAAGTATAAATTATAATTAATAAGTATATAAATCAGAATTAAATACAACTGAAGTTGTAAACTTTCATTTTTTGAATGTATATTTATTAAAATTTTAGAAAAATAACATTTTCATAAAACTCTATTTGCAGTTCAAGTATTCAGTGATTCTCAGATGTCAATTCACAGAGTAGGCATTGTGCTGGATCTTACATGTAAACTTCTACCTTGCTCAGCAATGTTATACTGGCAGATTGAAAGCATGACAGTGGGAATATTTAAACTACAAAAATTGGCCAACACTGCAGTAGAGACTCTTTTCTCCCAGAGAGCAGGCTGTTCAGTACTTGCTAACACACTGCTGTGTGCTGTCTTTCACCCAAGAATCCTGAGATGTGATCAGAACTTTTCCAAAGAAGTGGTCAATGGAATCAAACGCTGCTGAAAGATGGGACACAAGGATGGAAGAATGATATTTATTCATGTGTTAACAAGGAGATTCTTGGTTCTTTGACAGAAAGTTTCAATGACAAGCTGAGAAGGAAGGGCAGACTGGTGTGTTTGAAGGGTAATGGAAAGTGTCAAGTGTAGACCTGAGGTATAAATAACTAAAAAAGTGTGACTATGAGGGAGGCAGAAACTAGGGATGTTATAGTCCACTTCAGGTGGCCCATCACTGACAATATATATTATTTCCCATTAATGACAATTAAACACTTATGATACTTAAAAAGTAAAGGTTTCTTACAATTAATGTCATAAAAACCTTCTGATAGGAACAGCTTCCTAGAGTTAGATCTTCCTAAGAGGAAACAAGCAAATACCACACTGAAAATATTTATATAAAATTAAACATTGTTTCAAAGTATGAACAGCAAGCCCAGCACAGTGGCACACTCCTGTATTCCCAGTGGCTTGGGAGGCAGAGGCAGAAGGATGGCAAGTTTGAGACCAGATGCAGTCTGAGTAATTTAGCGAGACCCTGTCTCAAAAAGTAAAAAAAAAAAAAAAAAAAAAAAAAAAAAAAAAAAAAAAAAAAAAAAAAAAAAAAAAAAAAAAAAAAAAAAAAAAAAAAAAAAAAAAAAAAAAAAAAAAAAAAAAAAAAAAAAAAAAGGGCTGGGGGCACAGCTCAGTTGTCCAGCACTTGCAAAGAATGCAGGTGCGAGCGAGGCCCTGGGTTCAGCCCCAAGTATCGAAAAAAAAAAAAAAAGAAAAAAAGAAAAAAGTATGAACAGCAGTTTTGTGTCAGCTGAACTGAGCTATGGAGCACTTTATGCATGTATGATGATATACATGAGAGAGAGAAATTTTGTGCCAAATCGATAACCAGTTATGTCTAAACAAAGTGAAAATTGAGCCAATATTTAGCAATAATGACAAACATTATTACTAGAATAATAATGTATCTGAAATTTTAAAATAGCTAATTAGAATGGGGGGCTGGGATTTAGCTCAGTTGGTAGAGTGCTGCGCTGCAGTCTCTGAGGTCCCGAGTTCAATTCCCAGCACCACAAAAATGGGAGAAGGACCTGGCAATCCACTCTCAAGGCAATCCCGAAACAGCTATTGAAAACCCTGTGCAGGTCACTATGAGTTGGATACCAACTCGATGACACCTAACAACAACAACAACAATAATTAGAATGGTGAGGATAACAGGTAGCACCTGTCAAATATTATTATTGTTTGGAACAGTGACAAGCACAGGTGTTATGTCATTTTTTTCTGCATAGAATCATCTCCAAAGAACCATGAACCATGAACTAAAGAGATTCACCTTGTGGTGGATGTTGGGTGCTTCCTCCACCCCTTTTCTATTTTTTTATTTTCGAGACAGGGTCTAGCTAAATTGCTCTGGCTACCTCTGGCCTCCAACTTATGATCCTTCTATCTTAGCCTCTGCAGTAACTGGGATTACAGACATGTGACATGCTGTCTAGTACATCATAAGGTCCTTGGATTCTTTTACATCTTACTCTGACACAAAGCAGCATAGTGCATAAGAAAATTATACTGTACTGAACAGTTTTCTTAGTGTTAGAACATGCCTCAATTTAAAAAAATATTTTCACAGAAAATATAGGATTTATGCAGTATTAAATCCTATGCAGCAAAGTCAACATTCAAAAAAATCTGAATGAAGTTCTAAGTGTGGAAGAATGTTGCTAGTGTAGCCTTTCTGGGAACTTTGCCTAAAATCTGAGTTCCACTCCTGTTATTCCTGCCTGAATATTACAACCTTCTTGCAAAATTGCATTGCTGGAGTCTTCTCAAATGAAATCCATTGGCAAATGAAAGTCAAATAAATAAATAAATAAATGAAAGATATAACATTCCTTGAAATCAAGACAAAAAGATGTTCCTAATAAGTTTAAAAGAAAGAGCATGTGGCTGAGAATACTCATGATATATTATCCATGGGAACACTCGCGTATTCATGGCATCCATGTGTATTAATTTCCAATGTGATTTCTGCTATTAAGTGAAAGAAGATAAGTATTATATCTGATCCAAAATACTTTCTGCAAGTAAAAAGGAGTCCAAAAGTTTTTTTTTTTTTTAAATGACTGGGGTGGATGAATAGGAAATATGAAGAGGAAAGTCAGTTGGACAGGCTCCATTTGCTGAGGTAAGTTGGTATGTCATTTATTACAACATTTACTACTAAAGCAAATGAAATATTGGTTATGATTTATCTTGCCATATATCCTTTACATAGCAGGATGACTTCAGGCTTCTGTGGTGACTGCTGAATGAAGATAGTACCCATGAAGCCTATGGGGAGCATCTGGGATGTTGTCAGGGACATTAGTATTTGTTGAACATTTGAGACAAATACTGTATAGAGTCCACTAAAATAAACAGTTTCAGTCAGACATGGTGGCTCATGCCTGTAATCCAAATAACTCGAGAGGTGGAGGCAGGAGTATCACAGGTTTGAGGCCAGAGGCAGCCTCCATAACTTAGTGAGACCCCGTCTCAAGATAAACAATAAAAAATGAGCTAGGGGTGCAGTTCAGTTGTAGAGCACTTGCAAAGCATGCATGAGGCCCTGGATTCAACCCCCAGGTACTGAAAAAATAAAACCCCACAATTTTAATTTATTTAACATTGTGCTGTGTGGAGTCCAGAGAGTTGCTAGTTGGAACATAATATGCGTGGTCATTTTAGTTGCAAAAATAGAAAATCTCTATGGTTAGTACAAGGAAGAGCTCTTAGGGATTCAAAGACAATGACTATTGTACAAGACCGTTAGAGACAGTTCCTACCACATCTCTCTACCTTTGATATGACTCACCTCTCTATTGTCATCTTCCCTCTCAGCGGTCAGATCAGACATCGTTACCTAACCTTTTCATATTTTCTGCACCTACAGTTTCTCTTAATCATTCAGCTCCTTTACAATTATTACTATTTCCCTTATTTTTTGACCACAACTTTTATAACTTCTTTTCCTTCTTCTTTTAGTTTCCCAGTTACTAATTGCCCAATTCTTTCAATATGACTCTATTCAAATTTTCAAGAAGGAACAATCTTATGATCCTGTTGTTGTTAGGTGCCGTCAAGGCAGTATCCAACTCATAGCGACCCTGTGTGCAACAGGCAAAAAACTATTGTCAGTGCTTCTCTGCTGTTCATAGGGTTTTCAATGGCTGATTGTATTTTGGGAGTGGGTTGCCAGGTCCTTCTTCTAAGCCTACAGCACCTGGTGTTCCCATGCGGTCTCCCATCCAAGTACTAACCAGGCCCAACCCTGCTTAGCTTTTGAGATCTGATGGGATCAGACACCACAGTGGTATGGCTGCAGGTGTAAATGTACTGTGAGCCACTAAACTGTCCACTTTAAGTGGGTAAAGTGTATGATATGTGCATTTGTGTTAGTTAGCTTTTACCATCATTATGTCAAATGCCTGATATAAACAACTTAAAGGAGGAAGGGTTTACTTAGGCTCGTGGTTCCACAGCAGTCAGTCCTCCATGGTGGGGAGGACATGGGGGTGCAGACCAGCTCAAGTCATGGTGGGCCAAAAAGCAGAGGAAGAGAATGAATGCTGGTACTCAGCTGGCTTCATTTTTTTTCCCCCTTTTATTCTTTCCAGGCCCTCACCCTGTGAATGGGGCTGACAACATCTAGGGTGGGTCTTCCTTGCTCAGTTAATGCTCTCTGAAAATGCCCTTTTCCCTACATCCAAGGGTGTACCTCACCAATCTCCTAGGTGCTTCTAAATCCAGTCAAGTCAACAATGAAGGTTAACCTTCACAGTATTGTATCCTAATAAATCTGTTTTTTAAAAATCACAATCTGATACACCTATTAAAAATTACCTTTCAATATGCTCTTCTTTCAGTTGTCATTACCAATTCTGTCACTGAGGCTAGAAACTTGACATACATCTTAAATTCTTTCTTTTTACTCATTGTTTTCTTCCACTTACACCATTTCCATTCAATCTCTAGGTCTTCTCAATTTGATTCTTTTAAAGACCCTTCCTTTCCACTCTCTTTTTATTCCAGCTGCTGAATTTAGGCTGTAATTTCTCCTCTGGAATGCCAAATTTTTCTTATGACTGTTTTCTTTATCTAATAGGGCCACTTTCATGCTACTGCAGTGATGCACTTTCTATATCAATGTCACTGTGTCTTTAGAAATTGTTTAACATGCATCTGTGATTCTACAGCTTTCAAAATGAAGTTCAAAATCACTGAGCTTAGTGTGCATGGCTCTTTGTTTAATTTGATAACGCACTTCTCTTCTCTTGTCTGAGTTAACCTGTATGTCTAGCCATTTAGACCTACTTACAGCACCTTGGCCTGCAGCTGTACCACTGTGGTGTCTGATCCCATCAGATTCAGAAGCTAAGCAGGGTCAGGCCTGCTTAGTACTTGGATTAGAGGTCACCTGGGAACACCAGATGCTGTAGGCTTGAGAGAAGGACCTGGAAACCCACTCCCAAAACACAATCACCCATTGAAAATCTTATGAATAGCAGAGAAGCACTAACAATAGTGGTTCATCCATTGTATGTAAGGTTGCTATGAGTTGGACACCAACTCTATGGTACTTACCAACAACAACACAAGACCTTGAGGACTGGGTTTAGTTCAGTTGGTAGAGTGCAGCTCTACACTGTCTGAGGCCCTGGGTTCAGTCCCTAGCACTGCAAAAATGGGAGAAGGAAATGGCAATCCACTCTCAAAGTTATCCTGAAACATTCAGCCATTGAAAATCCTTTGAATAGCAGATAAGTACTGACATGGCACAGTATTGGAGAATGTTTTTTTCTGTTGTGCATAGAGTTGCTACAAGTGGACTAGACTCAACATCACACCTAACACCAACACATAGCACCTAACAACAACATAACACCTTGAACTTGCCATTCAGTTTTAAATATGCAGCTTGTGGCATATTTATAAGATCAATATATCTTTGATAAATAAATAGGTAAAATCAATGAGAACTTATTACAGATAGGAAAATTACTATGTTTGCTCAATTATTCATATATTGGATATATTGGAAACTTTCCTTTTACAGATAGTTCTACATTATCTCCAGTGTTTAGACCCCAGGCCCCAAAAGAACAAAATCAAGCATCACGTGGATTGAGTGTATGTGTGTGTATATGTGTTAGTGTATTATCATGAGATAGGTATGAACTTTTGGGGAAGAAAAGGAAAAGAGTTATTGAGAAAAGAGCCAACAGGAGTAACAGTTGTCATGGTGGGAGGAGAAAACTATGTATCTCCCAGAAGCTGTTCTATGAGCTTTGAACAGAGCCAAACATATTGTCAATGCCTTACAAATACTCAGTATCCCAAGGAACAAATTATTACTCACACTAAGTCAATTTGCATTGTGTTAGAACATTTTTCAGTTGTTTAGGGTAATGCTTTGTGAAATGATCCTTCTAATCTTTTAGGTGTTTCTGTTATCAGCAACATAGATCTTTAGCTTGTTTTAATTTTATCATTTGAGATGTATCTTGAGCAATATCCAAGTTTTCTTTCTGCTCATTGATTCAATTTTGTTCCTTCTGATTCTAGTAATGACTGATCCTCTGACCCTTCCAGGGGTGACCCATTCTGGTTTGGCCACAAAGATTGTTACTGCTTTGTGATAAGTGGTCTTTCCGATGAGTACAATGAGAAGGTGGGTCATACTCCAAGCATATTTTGTAAACTCTTTTACTAACTGAATAAGATTGAGTTATTCCTTGATTAACCCATAATCATATATTCAAATAATCAGAATCAACCACACTAATGGTTCATTTCAAAGTGTTATTACAATAGTGCTATGAATCAAAAGTTATTTTAACTTAAACAAATGGTTGTCAGATATCTCTTGCTTTTCATGTTGGGCAGTTGGTCACTAAGTAATAGTGATCACTCTATTTTGCATAGTTATGAACTTCATCCTTAAAGATTTAGAAAGCTCTGAAACTCAGAGAAATTCTATAAAAAGGTAGTTATCCGGTGTATACACAGAAATGAGAAAATAAGCTGGGCATGATGGCATGCAGCTATACTCAGAAGGCTGAGGCAGGAAGACTGGGAGTTCAAGGACAGCCTGAGCTGCATGATGAGAGCCTACCTGATAAACAGAGAGAGAGGGGAGATAAAGAGAGAGGATAAATAGAAAAATGATTTATTAGACAGTTATGTAGGAGAAAATATTATTCCAGGTAATTGAATTGTATTTTCTACTATTTCTCAGAAATTGAGACAAAACCTGCTCTTTTACACATTGTCCTGAAGGCCAACAAATAGATACTCTCCTGTAATAGTAAATTTCAGAGCCAAAGCATCCCCACCCTTTTCTTTCTGTCCTAACTCATAACACATGACTTCATGTCCAATTAAAAAAAAAAAACACACTTGAGCAACTGTCTTTCTTTTCAATGGGTGTGTCTTTGAGTGTCTAAAGAAAGAATCAGTCTGAGACACTGAGCCTCTATAATTAGGACTAATATGTCATCTTCAAGGATCATGTAATCTCTACTCCTATCAGATGGGAGCAAGTTCTTCTGAGAACATTCCAAAATGCTTATGTTATTCTTGTGTTCTCAGCAGGAAAATGCATAGCGGTACACACACACACATGCAAGTGCATGAGCTCACACACACTTTCTGACACACACAGCTTATGCCTCACACACCCACCCACATACAATGTTTCTGTTATAAAGTAATATTGCTTGAAGCCACATTTCAAAGAACTGTTTTTCTGTCTTTCATTTCTAGGTATTTTGGAATAATTCTGAGAAACTATGGCATCAAGAAATAATCTTGACATTATTTGATGTTTTGGAAAAAGCAAACTTTTAAAACAATTATAATGGCTTATTAAATCCAAGTCATTTGAATGTACTGAATACATTTATGGATACTGAATATAAAATTGTGGAAAATGAGTAAGTAATTCACTTATTTTTAAAGTTTTAAAATTATTATATTTTCTTGTGGTGCTGGGGATCAAATGCAGGCTCTCATGTATCCAAGGCAAGTGATCTACCAGTGACCTATATCCCTACATTCCCAGCCCTTAAAATTAAAATTTATTCTTAGCATATTATGGCTCCAGGGCACTTATTTTTCAATTTTTATAAGTTATGGATATAATTAGCTTGAGGCAAAGCTTCTTGTTTTTGATTTATGCTTTATTTTCTTATTTTTAATTTTTTTTTGAGACAAGGTCTCAGTATGTAACTCAAGCTGTCCTAAAACTTGCAATGTAGACCAGGTTGACCTCAAACTTGTGATTCTCCTCCCTCCCAAGTGCTGGTACTACGGATCTGTGTCACCATGCCTGGCTTCCTCATTTTTCTTATAGTAGGGAATTACTGGAGAAAAATCAAATCTTAAAAATGTGTTCAGTCCAACTTTAAAAATTAGGGCTCTATTTATATTTAAAGCTGGTATTTCCAGATCTAAGCTGCATAATGAGATCTAAAATAATTTTAAAAATTACCTGATTTAGTCCCAGCAATGGAAATTTGCTCTATTCACATACTTTTAAATTTAAAGTGGAGTTTATCCTTTTGGGCCTTTGAACTTTTCTAAAGTGGATTCTTAAATATCAATCATTTTAACCTTCCTATTATTTCTACCGGGCTGGGGTTAAGCTCAATTGGTAAAGTGCTGCTCTGTGCTCCCTGGGGCCCTGGGTTTGATCTATAGCACTGTAAAAATGGGAGAAGGATGTGACAGCCTACTCCCAAAACAATCCTGAAATGATGAGCCACTGAAAACACTCACTATGAGTAACAGAGAAGAACTGACATAGTGCCAGACATAGCACAGCGTTGGGGAATATTTCGTCCATGAGTCGGACCCGACTTGACAGCACCTACCAACAACAATTATTTCCCTCTCAAATTTCATAGTTGTGAAGCTGATGAATATTTTTCCAATATTTAAAATGCTCATGCAGTTATCTCTGCATGCCACATTCTATATAGGGCAGGGGTTCCCAACATCTGGGCTGAGGACCAGTGAGACTAGGATTAGGACCATACAGCAGGAGGTGAGCAGTGGCTGAGTAGGCAAAATTCATCTGTGTTTACAGCCACTCTCCATCATCGAATTACTTCCTGAACTCTGCCTCTGGTCTGTGAAAAAATTGTCTTTCATGAAACTGGTCCCTTGTGCCAAAAATGGTGGGGACAGCTGATATGGAGAAATTAAGCTGCTAACAATGAATATCATCCATTCATCTAACCACCATCCCTTGGAAAGTGCCTTGCAGTTTTATATACCGGAGATAAAAGGAAATATGAAATAAATCCCTTCTGGGGACTAATGGAGCACAGGCACACATAATGCTATTTGTAAATTGTAATAGAAATATGGGTAATGTAGCATAGAATGACAATACAATTTTACCATTCTTATCACATTCAAATTTGTTGTTTTTTATAGCTCATAGCAGAAATATGGATAATGTTGCAACAGAATGATGGTGTATTTTTACCATTTTTGTCACATTCAAATTTGTTGTTTTTTAATAGTTCCAGATGACTATTAAATGTAATTTTGCTGATTATGAGATTTTTATTGCCTTTCCTTCCCAGTAAAATGTGAACTCCATAAGAGAAGAATTAAATTTGTGATTGTAGCTGTTACAGCACCAGGACATAGAACAATGCCTGTCATACAGTGGTTGTACAATAAATATTTGTTAGATGAATGAACTAATGAATGAGTGGATGAGTGAAAGGAGGGGTATGCAATCAGGCACAGAATTGTTTACACTGGGGTGGTAGGAATGGCGAGGTATGAGTGGTATTTGAGCTTTCACCTTTTGAATGACAAGCAAGCATTTTCATTATGGGCAAAAGAGGAAAATATCACAGGCAGAAGGAGGAGAAGTCACAAGTTTATTGGAGTAAGAACTCTCTGGTTTATTTGGGCACTGAGAGTCAATACTGAGTTTAGTTAAAAGGAGAGGATGTATCAGAGAATGACTTAGGTGATAGAGTGGAAGAAAGAGATCAAATAAATGAATTAGGGAATATAATGATAATGCAATGTGTGGAAATGAAGAATTTATCAAGTTTATTAAGTTCCTAGTGATACTATTAGTTATAATTTTCATGTGCTATGAAGTAATATTGTTAGTTGTTCTTATTTTATCCTCATTTTCTCTTGTACCATAGTTTTTAGATCTTGTTCCCATTCTTTTATCATTAACAAAAGTTGGATCCTTTTATCAGGGGAGCTAATTGTCAGACAAAAGCTACATACAGTTTTCAGATCTGTGAGTCTCTTATTGAGAGAGCATAAACATACTTGTTCATCACCATTTATTTTAGCATTCTTTATGCACCAGGTATTGTTCTATACTTAGGGTCAACAAACCTTTATTTTTAAATAAAGTTTAAGTTTTATTGGATGCATGGTGTCTGTTCTAATTGCATCTGCCCCAGGAGCATGAAAGCAGCCACATTTAATAAGTAAAGAAGGGTAATTGTGTTCCAATAACACTTTATTCATAGACACAGACATTTATATTTCAAATATTCTCAGGCATCACAAGCTATTGTTCTTCTTTTGATTTTTTCAACCATATGAAAAATGTAATAAACACTCTTAGCTCATCAGCTACATAGGAGCAGGTGGTGAAAATGTGGCCTGTCAGCTCTAGTTTGCAGACCCCTGGTCTAGACAATAGGAATACGTTCAAACAACAACAAAACTCTCTACTCACATGACCATTACATATTAGTTGTAAGACGCATAAATAAAGGTAATTATACATACTGTGAAAAAAATAAAGCTGGTTGAAGAGAATAAGAATTGATACAAGTGCGTGTGAGCCTGACAGGCTGTATGTGTGTGTGTGAGTGTGTGTTATTTCAAATAACATGATCAGCGAAGACATCTCTGGTCAGGTGACATTTAACAGATGTGAATCTGGAAGAAGAGGGCTCAAGCAGAAGGAATAGCAAATGTGCGGTCTGAGGGAGGCTCATGCTTACAATGTTCAAAAACCAGAAGAAACTAGAAAAGGTAGATACAACAGAGTCAGCAGGTAGCAGGAGAAAATGACACCAGTGAACACAAAGAAGGGAAGACAAAAGACCAGGACACAAAAGCAGTCTTGCCTACCTGGATCCAGTTACTTTTGAAGCCAGGCTTCTGTCCTGGCAACCGAGATCCTGTTGGTCATTACACCGGTTTGAATTGGGTTTCTTTGCAAAGAATCACCACCACCCTTAAAAGTTGGATCCACAATATTTAAAATTCAGAAATTCACAGAGATAGGTGGACTCTCACAGCTGACATTTCTAGATAACACTGAAGCTCCCACCCACAAGCATGAGCTCTGAAGCTTGTTTTTCTGTCTTTTCCTCTGTCTCTACACCCAGCCCCCAAATTCAATTATCTTATTTCACATCATCAAGAGGATTTGGAAAAGGAAAATTATAATCACTTAATCTAGAGCTAACACTTAATATACTATCAGCAGATGAATGAAAAAAGATGGACAAACAAAAGAATGAATGCATCTTTGCATTACTAAAAAGTACAATTCATTCCAAAAGAAAGCAACATTGTTCTTTCATTTAGGAAATCACTCATAAGCATGCTATAATGCTCTCTTAATTAACATATAAGATGCTACTTAATGCTCACTATGTATACATACGTCTATGCTAATATATGGTTGATTCTGGTCCATTGCATCCACTCTTCTACTTTCAGTCTCTGTGGATCTAACTACTCCAAATACCTTCTGTGGGTGGAATCATAGAATATTTTTCATTTTCCGATTAGTTTATTTCACTCACATATTTTCTTTAAGGTTCGTCATCCATGTTGCTTCATTTGTCAGAATTTCCTTCCTTTTAAAGCTGAATGTGGCATTCCATTATATGACTTGTTTATCCATTCATCCATCAATGGATATGAGCTATTTTCCTGCTTTGGTTACTGTAAATAATGCTGCTATAAACATCAGTGTATGCTTTTGAATTCATGATTTTAATTCTTTCCAATAGAAGTGGAATGGCTTGATCTCATAACAATTTTATTTTTAATTTTTTCTCATAAGCATATAAATGTCTTTTTACTTTTCAGTGTGTGTAATTTCTTTTTAATTTATTGGCAATGAAACTTGAATCTAATGAAATCTAATGAAATAATATTTCAGTTATTGTAAGAGGATTATTTGGGGAAATAAATATTAAAAATAATAGATGGGTAATTAGCAAATCTGTTGCAAAGTAGGCATGATCCTCTTTTTTCAAACAAACCATTATAGCAAGTCACAGAAATTTCATCCTGCTAGGAATTTCAGGATGTGATGTGATTACTTTTGGAATCTTGAACTGAAAGAGAAGAACATCCCCAAAACATGACAGAGTACCCAAGATAAATTGAGTAAGAATTACCAATAGGGATTTTAATGGATTTTTGTGGGGAGAGGACCCCTATTATTATCATAAGCAGTTTCACTTGACAAGACAATCTCTTCTGAGACTAGAGTGTAGGTGAATAATACAAGCCTTCCATTGGACTTGGGTATGTATTAACTATTGATAATTACTATAAATGTAAGCTAAATGTAATCTATTTCTTGTTTTGTGCCAGTTACAATGGTAGAGATTACATGTGACTGTAGGAAATACAACAGATTACAACACAGTAATTTTGTTTTCAGTACTGGGGGCTGAGCCTTGTTAGGCTCTGTTGTTGTTAGGTGCCGTTGAGTCGGTATCCGACTCATAGCGACCCTCTGTACAACAGGGGAAACACTATTGTCAGTGCTTCTCTGCTATTCATAGGGTTTTCAATGGCAGATGGATTTTTTTTTTTTTTTTTTTGGGAGGGGGTTGCCAGGTCCTTCTCCCAAGCCTACAGCTTCTGGTGTTCCCAGGCGGTCTCCCATCCAGGTACTAACCAGGCCCGACCCTGCTTAGCTTCCGAGATCTGACAGGATCGGATGCCACAGGGCTACCGCTGCAGGCTGTTAGGCTCTATCTAGCCCCTTTTTCATTATTTATTTATTTATTTTTTTTTTTGTGGTACTCGGGGTTGGACCCAGGGCCTTGTGCTTGCATGCTTTGCAAGTGCTGTACCACTGAGCTGCACCCCCAGCCCTTTTTTTTTTTTTTTGAGACAGGGTCTTGCTAAATTATGAAGACTGCCTCTGGTCTTGAATTTGTGATCCTCCTTCCTCCATCTCTTGAGCCACTGGGATTACAGACGGGCACCACCACACCCAGCTCATTTTTTATTTTTTGAGACACAGTCTTGCTAAGCTTCATATGCTGCCTATGGCCTTGGACTTGGGATCTTCCTTCCTCAACTCCTGAGATGCTGAGATAATAGGAATGCCCCACAGCTCCTGACTACAAGGCAGCTTTCCCACGAACATCACACACATCACTGTTAAAATTCCTCCAGAGTCTCATTTCTGCAAAACCGAAGCATGCAACATGCATACATCAAGGCAGTAGGAGCAGCAAGGTCCATTTAGGTAGTGGGGAGTGGAACTCATCAGGATATCTGGGATAGAACATGGTACCTGTGGAGCCTACAGCCCCAGTGTAAGAATTGGGGACTAGTGAAGTGAGGCCATGAGTATTAGATTGTAGTCATCAGACTCCAAAAGTATTTGTCGTTTGTTCTGTGTTTTTCTCTTTTTCTTTTCAGTACTTGGTGGTTGAACACAGGGCCACACACATACTTTGTAAGCACTCTGCCACTGGAATGCACCCCAGCCCATTTTTTATTTTCTATCTTGAGATAGGGTCTTGCTAACTTACACAGCCTCTGGCTTCGAGCTTGCCATCCTCCTGCCTCTGCCTCCCAAGTCTCGGAGATTACAGACATTGGCCAGTGCACAGAGCAGCATTTCTGACTATAGCATTCAAATACTGAAAATTCCTCCGGTCTCCCTATTGTCTTCATGGTATAGAACCAAAAATCCTTAGCTTCCTATCCAACAGCAGTGCCCAACCCTTTTGGCACCAGGAACTGGTTTCATGGGGCCAGTTTCATGGATAACTACTTTTCCATGAAGGCAGAGCTCAAGTGGTAATGTGAGTGATGGGGAGCAGCTACAAATATAGATGAAGCTTTGCTTGCTGGCCTGCTATTCACCTCCTGCTGTGTGATCTGGTTCCTAATAGGCCATGGGCTGGTTGGAGACCCTTGTTATACAAAACCAACCTACTTACCTACTTATTCTCTTCCTAATTTGTCTCTTGCCTGCAGCTGTAGCCCTGTGGCATCCAATCCCATCAGATCTCGGAAGCTAAGCAGGGCCGGGCCTGGTTAGTACCTGGATGGGAGACCGCCTGGGAACACCAGAAGCTGTAGGCTTGGGAGAAGGACCTGGCAACCCCCTCCCAAAAATTAATCTACCATTGAAAGCCCTATGAATGGCAGAGAAACACTGACAATAGTGTTTCCCCTGTTGTACAGAGGGTTGCTATGAGTCGGATACCGACTCGATGGCATCTAACAACAACAACAATTTGTCTCTCTGGGTTTATCAACTGTCTTTCCCACTCATGTGTTTCCCACAGCCCAAGAGCAATGGATCTTCCTTGAATACACAATGCTTTCATGATTTGTCTTTACATGTCTCTTGAATCATGCTGAGCATGTACTCTGTACCTTCTCCATTTAATAAAGCCCTGTTTGTCCCTCAAGACCCTTTATGAGAATTACTGCCTTTGTGAAGTCCTTCCTGACTCACCCAGACTCACATAAGGACGATTTCTTTGTGCTGCAAGGTATTATTCACAAATTTATATCACAGTGCTTATCATGCTGTGTAATGGAGTATGAGTTTTCTGAAGGTATAGAGTTGAATTTCTAATCCCAGCACTCAGGAAAGTGCCTGGCATAATTAGGCACCCAGTGAAAATCTGCTGGCTAAAAGAATGAGGGATTATAGTAAAATATATCTAGTAAATCAAAATCAAATGCTAAGCTACTGTTGTTAGGTACCAAGTATTGCTTATTATACAGTTTATATTACAGATGAGAAAATGGCAAATAATATATTGCTGCATTTTTATATTTATACAAGTTGAAAAATATTTGTGCTTTCAAATTTAAACAAATGTTTACCTTATCCTGTCAATAACAGAATTCAGGATTCTATCTATAGAAAAGATAATTTGACTAGTGATGAGAAAATACATTGTTTGTTTATTAAATGCTGAAATTCATTAGGGAAAATCAAAGCAAAACAAAATGCAAAGACTGAATTCCATTATGTGAACAAAATAACTCTTGGGTTTTTTGAACATTTGAGTTTTTATTTGGTCAAGCTACTTGGTTACTATACAAACAGTTGTTCTAGAGTCTCTTTTAGAATTTCTCTTATTTCTGTAAGTTAAAACACTAGTCAATATGAGCAACTTATGAAATACTAATCAACAAAATCTCTAAATAAATTGTTAGAACTTAGCCACTCATAGCATGAAAGATATCAGCAACTAATGGTGTTCATTAGTGTGTGAAAAAGAATTGTTCCTCAACAAAATCATGCTTTTGGGATGCAAGTTCTATTTTAGAATGAAATTGATCTGAGCTGTGTGGCTCAGCTTCTATCCCTAAAGGATCTTTCCTTTCATTGGTGCTGCCCAGATGTTATAACCACAAGAGATGGAAAGCTTCTGTCAGTCATAAGCAGCCCACTCTGGAGGCTTAGGAAGCACCTTGTTTCATAGCATTAGTGCAGAAGGATCCCTTCTGACTCAGAAGGCCAGATGGGGCAAGGAACCATATGACTTTATGGTGCAACTAATCTTAAGATTCTAATGTTGAATAAAAATGGAAACTTAGCATTTGATTTTTCTAATTCTCATAAGCTTTCCTATGAAGCAACAATCACAGATCTCTTTCAAATAATATCTAATAGAAATGTATGTAATTAAACTTTTTAAATGCTAATCTAATAGTAAACATGAAAAATTCAATTTTAATATTAACATGATCACTTAACTTTGTGAAAGTCTATTTCTTCAACATATATCATGAGTAATTACAAAGATATACTGCAAAATCAAAAGAAGTTTACAGAGAATATTTGTATACCTACCACCTAGTTTCCACCATTTATTGTTTTACTGTTCTTGCTGTACCATCTATTTTTGATACACTTTAAAGTAAATTCAGAAATCAGTGTTCTTCCTCCTCAATACTTCTACACACATTATTAGAGATTAATTTTTTAATAATTTTTAATTTAAAATTTTATACAAGGAAGCACACAAATCCTCAGCATGCATTTGCTGAGTGTTGATAAGTGTGCATATATTTGGAACCAAAACTCTTATCAAGAATAGAGCATTCTCTTTTGCCTAACTGAACTTTGATATACAAAATAATTCTCAAAAAATGCCTAGTGAATGTCAAATGTTCTTACCACAAATGTAGTAACTATGTGAGGTAATATATATGCTATGTATCTAGCTATGTCTAGTCATTCCACAATGGATACGCACTTCAAAACATCATAGACAAGCTGGACGTGGTGGTGCACACCTGCAATCCACGCAGCTTGGGGGGTGGAGGCAACAGCAGTCTGTGTAATTTAGTGAGACCCTGTCTCAAAAAGTAAAAAAAAAAAAAAGGCTGGGGGTGCAGCTCAGTGGTCCAGCACTTGCAAAGCATGCAGGCGCCAGGCCCTGGGTTCAACCCCCAGTACCACAAAACAACAACAACAACAACAAACATCATAGACATGTACATGTTGTTGTTGTTGTTGTTGTTAGGTGCTGTGGAGTCTGACTCATGATGACTCTGTACATCACGAAGAAACACTCCGCGACACTGTGCCATGTCCAGCACTTTGCCAGCATTTCTCTGCTATCCACAGGGTTTTTGATGGCTGATTGTTTCAGAGTGGGAAGCCAGGTCCTTCCCCCAAGCTTATAGCAACTGGTATTCCCAGGTAGTCTCCTATTCAAGTACTAAGGAAGCCCATCCCTGCTTAGCTTCCGAGATCTGATGAGATTGGATGCCAGGGTGGTAAGGCTGTAGGCGATGTACATGATAGACATTTGAGTTTTATTTGCAAATTAAGAAAAAATAAAATGAACAGAGCATGTTCAGTATTTTAGGAAGTTTCCTCATAGGCCTTCTGATAGGTTGCCACTGTCTCCTCTATAAGCAGCTGCTGCTCTGAGATTCTTTTCCCCCAGGGATTGGTTTGTCCATTGTGTGGCTTCATGGAAATGCAATTCCATATGTAGTTGTTTCAGTGCATCTTCTGCTGCTGTAAGGGAATATCACAGACTGGGTAATTTATTTAAAAAAAAAGAAATTTCTTTCCTATAGCTCTAGAGGCTGGGAAGTCCAAGATAGAAGAGCTTTCTTGCTACATCGTAATGCGGCAGAGGGTCATCACAGGATGTGTGTGTGAGAGAGCTTTTGTAACAATGCCCCTCTGGTGGTGCTGACTCAATCTTTCCATCATGGCATGGATCCATTCATGAGGGCAGAGACTTTTAAAGGTTTCCCTTCTCAATATCTGATTTCAATATGAGTTCTTGGGGAGACATTCAAACCACAGCAGGAGGGTTCTGAGGCTGGCATGTTTTTGATTTGCCAGGCTACAACCCAGCCCAGTAGTTCATGGCTTTTTATCTCTGAGTTGCTCTCCTTTGTCAATTTAGGGCTCAGTGTGACTCTTCTCCTATTGCAAGACACCAGGCCTTTTTTTGTTTTCTGGTTATTATGAAAAAAGCTGCTTCCAGCATTTGCATAAGTATTTTTGTAAATATTTGTATTTGTATTTGTATTTTTTTTTACTTGAGATGATGGAGAGTATCAAGATGGCAATGAACGAAAGTTAGAACACACTCAGCAGGCACTTCGGAGCACCTTGCTTCGGGCACCTGAGGAATATTCTGATTCTGCACATTACGGACTGGGACCTAAAGATTTCTTTCTTTCTTTCTTTCTTTTTTTTCTTTGCCAGCCTCTTGCCCCAGGATTGGGATTCACAACACATTCCTATTCCCAGATGGAACACAACTTGAATTGTATTTCATACAACCAGCCCATTTGCTTTTCCCTTATAAAGCTCCAGTGTGCCCTACTTTGGTAGGCTGCATATTGACTGGGGCCCACAATATGCCTGGAGAATTGTGTCACTTATGTGCAACTTGGTTTGAAGCCTGGCAGCCTGACATTTGGTAGACATCAAGCCATGCTTTATTAAAACTACTCTGGATGCCCAAGTGTAATGGCAGGAATTCAAGTCCCATAGGTTCTGGTATGCAGAATACCTATTACTCAAATCACTGGGAGAAAAATAAAAGATTAGGAAACAGTAGGAAAAACATTTGATAACTATTAGAATAAAGTGTACAGAAGATGTTCTTCATTCAGCTCATTTAATTACTATATATGAACCTAAATGAAAGTTAGTCTTAAGTGTTTGGAAAAGGAAGGTTAAAATGCTAGATCCTCTGTTTTCTGCATTTCTGTCAATAGCACTTATGATAATGCATTATGTATGTTAGGTGTTTGGTGAATGTCTATAGAATTTATTAATAAATGAATAAATATTAAATAGATCTTCCCCCAAAAGGCACATGTTAAGACAGGGCAAACATTTTTTTTTTCTATTCTTTGGCAGCAAGTACAAGCTGCAGCTGGTCAGGAAACTGACAGATGCGTGAAATACACACAGGTATCAAATATCTGAATGCATTTGGGAGCAGGCTGCCTCATATGTCATGTATCAGGTGTAAGTGGATTAGAGAGATTGTCCACAGCACTTTAGAAAATGTGTTTTCTTCTCATAGTCCTGTCAGACTGGAAAAACCATGAAAATAAGCACAAGTAAAGTGATTTTAGTGAAATAGAAGGCATGATTTTATGTGGCGATACCATAGTATTGTGGCTAATTCTTTCAACTTGTTTATAGAGTGCATACAAATGTGAAGAAATCTGCTGTATATTTTATAAAACAGTAAATATAGTGTTAATTCAAAACTGAAAACAGCTTATCCTCAGTTACAAATAACTACCCCCGCATTTGTGAATCTCACTCCAGACTGAAGACTCAAAAACAATGGGAGTGCTTCAGTCATTTAGCAAAATACAAATAGGAAGACAGACAGAGAGATATAGACAGAGGGACAGGGACAGAGTTAGGTGGCAAACATCCAAACCTGGGCTCAGCAAAAAGAAAAGAATTTGAGATGAAGTGTGACAGGAACTTCAAACTGCTGAGGCGCTCATCTAGCCAGAAAGAGTGTGGCTGGCCCTGATCAGGAGATGAAATATACACAACCTTCCGTGTCCAAACTCCTGGTGCCTGTTTAGAATGCCTCAGTAACTGTGGCTCAAAGGTAAGATTCCCAGAGAGCTGTCTCAGGAAAATGACAGTGATCTTAATATATGTTGATCAGCAGATTTACAGGCCATCTGACCTTTTGTGTAAAAACACTGAACCTGAACCACTAGTCATACTATGATAGATTTTAGGTGAGAGGAAGGTGAGAGGAGTGTAGGAGGAAGATAAAGATTTAATGATGGCTATATTAGGTTTGAGCTGGGATTTAGCTCAGTTGGTAAAGTGCTGGTCTGCAGTCTCTGAGGTCCCGAGTTTGATTCCCAGCACCATAAAAATGGGAGAAGGATGTGGCAACCCACTCCCAGGGCAATCCCGAAACAATCTGCCATTGAAAACCCTATGAGGGTCACTATGAGTTAGACACGACTCGACAGCACCTAACAACAACAACATATTAGGTTTGGGGGCTGGGATTTAGCTCAGTTGGTAGAACACCACTCTGCAGTCTCTAAGGTCCCCAGTTTGATTCCTAGCACCACAAAAATGGGAGAAGGACGTGGCAATCCACTTCCAAGGCAATCCTGAAAAAATCAGCCATTGAAAACCCTATGAGGGTCATGATGAGTAGGGCATGACTCAATGGCACCTAACAACAACAACATTAGGTTTGAGCTAGTAATGAAATAAAATAAATGTGTCTCAAAAGCAAAATGCATTTGTAAGAACATGTCATTAACCCTTAGATTAAAAATAAAGATCAGAGACACAGAGTTGAGTTTCAAGACAAGAAAGCAGTTTTGCAGCTGGTAGTATTTGAGTGAGAATTTCTAATCACAGAGTGTGGGGGAAAACACTGACTGGCCAATAAAAAATGGTAGTATCCTAGAATGTTTCAGAAATGTACAGCCACAGAGATGTTCAAAAGTCCATTTTAGTCTTGCCACTGGGAGTTGAATTGTGAAATCCTCATTTTGTTTTAAACTTTGCATCAATTCCTATACATTTTGTGATCCTGAGACTTGATTTAATGAGACCATCTTGAATAACAAACCAAGGAAAACTCAATAAAAGAACTGAATAGAGGCACATAAATTTGAAAGTCAGTGCTTTAGAATCATTGCAGGTCTTTTTGCCTCTGGACCAACACAAAGTCTGCAATCATAGGAAGAATCCAGGTTGTACAGTATGGTTTGTTCCTATTCCAACTCTACCACTTTTTAGCTATGTAGTTGTGGAGCATTCACGTAAATGCTCCAAGCCTTTTCTACAAAATGAGAATAGAAATATTTAATGTGCTATCAAAATGCCCCTAATTACAAGAATTGTCACAAGACTTTTAAAAGGAACCATATAAAAGTCTATTATGAATGTGAATGCAGCATGCAAATATTGTTGTTGTTGTTAAGTGCCATTGAGTCAGGTCCAACTTATAGTGACCCTATTTACAACAGAACGAGACACACCCTGATTCTGTGCCAGGCACATGATCTTTTTTATGGTTAAGCCCATCATTGCAGATACTGTGTCAATCCACTTAGTTGAGGGTCTTTTCTTCTTTGGTTGACCTGTCTCTCTCCCAAACGTATTGTACTTCTCCAGAGATTGGTCCCTCCTGACAACATGTCCAAAATACATAAGACGCAGTCTAGCCATCCTTGCTTGCAAGGAGCACTCTGGTTGCACTTCCTCAAGGACAGATCTGTTGGTTCTTTTGGCAGTCTATGGTATATCCAATATTTGTCTCCATCACTATGATTCAAAAGCATCAATTCCTTTCAGGTCTCCCTTATTCAATGTCCAGTTGAGCAAATGCAACTGAAAATATCATGGCAAGAGTCAGGCGCCCCTTAATCTTCAATGTGACGTCTTTACTTTTCAACACATTAAAAAGGTCTCTTGCAATAGCCTTTCCCAGTGCAATGCATCTTTTGATTTCTTGACTGCTGCTTCTGTGGGTGTTGATTGCAGAACCAAGTAAAGCAAAATTGTGGACAACCTCAATCTTTTCTCCATTTATCATGAAGTTGCATACTGACCCATTTGTAAGTATTTTTGTTTGGTTGATATTAAGGGGCAACCCATATTGAAGGTTATGTTCTTTGATCTTCATCAGTAAATGTATCAGATCCTCTTCACTTTGTGACATCTGCATAATGCAGGTTGTTAAGGAGTCTTCCTCCAACCATGACGCTGTGTTTTTCTTCATAATGTCTAGCCTCTTGGATTACTTGCTCAGCATAGGGATTGAAGGGGTATGAAAAGGTACAGTCCTGACACACTTTTCTCAACTTTAAACCAAGTGTTTCCTTGTTCTGTTCGAATGACTGCCTCCTGGTCCATGTATACATTCCTTATGATTATATATTGCCTTTGCATTGTTGATAAAACAGGTAGACATCTTTTTGATATTCTCTGCTTTTGGCTAATATCCATCTGACATCCACAATGATGTCCCTGGTTCCCTGCCCTCTTCTGAATCCTGCTTGATTTTCTGGCAGTTCCCTGTCTATATACCACTGCAGTCACTTTTGAATGATTTTTAGTAGAATTTTACTTGTGTGTGATATTAATGATATTGTTCCATAGTTTCCACATTCAGTTGGATTGCCTTTCTTGGGAATAGGCACAAATATGGATCTCTTCCAGGCAGTTGGCCTGTTAATTGTTTACCAAATCTCTTTGCATAAACATGTTAGCACCTCCAGTGCTGCATCTGTTTTTTGAAACATCTCTATTGGTATTCCATCAATTCCTAGAGGCTTGTTTTTTGCCAATTCCTTCAAGGCAGCTTCAACTCCGTCTTTTAACATCATTGGTTCCTCATCATATGCAACCGCATGAAATGGTTGATCATCCACCATTTCTTTTTTGGTATAATGACTATGTATTCCTTCCATCTTCTTTTGATGTTTCCTGCATCATTTAATATTTCCCCTATAGAATCTTTCACTATTGCCATTTGAGGCTTTTATTTTTTTCTTCAATTCCTTAAGCTTGAGAACAATAGAGTGTGTTCTTCCCTTTTGTTTTTCTATCTCCAGCTCTTTGCACGTCATTAAAATATTTGTTTTTGTCTTTTCGAGCTGTCTATTGAAACCTTCTGTTTAGTTCCTTAACTTCATCATGCCTTCCTTTTACTTTAGCTGCTCGACATTCAAGGGCAAGTTTCAGAGTCTCTTTTGACATGTAATTTGGTCTTTTCTTTTTTTCCTTTTTTTTAAATAACCTTTTGCTTTCCTCATGAATGATGTCTTTGATGTCATGCCACAACTCATCTGATCTATCATTTGTATCTGATGTATTAAATCTGTTCTTGAGGTGGTCTTTGAACTCAGGTGGATATACTCAAGGTCATACATTGGCTCTCATGATATTTTTCTAATTTTCTTCAGTTTCAGTTTGAACTTGCATATGAGAAGTTGATGGTCTGATCCAAAATCTGTACCTGGTCTTGTTCTGACATTTGATATGGAGGCTTTTCATCATTTCTTTCCACAAATGTAGTCAATTTTATTCCTGCATTTTTCCCCTGGTGAAGTCTATGTGTATAGTCACTGTTTATGTTGGTGAAAAAATGTATTTGTAATGAAAAGGTCCTTGGTCTGACAAAAACCAAGGCCCTATTCTCTGACTACTGAACATCTTTGTTTCCAACCTTTGCATTCCAGACACCAGTAATTATCAGTATGTCCTGATTGCATGTTTGATCTATTTCAGATTGCAAGAGCTGGTAGAAATCTTCCCATCTTCATTTGTGGTCTTAGTGATAGGTATGTAAATTTGAATAATAGTCATATTAACTGGCCTTCTTTGTAGGTGTATGGATATTATTCTATCACTGATAGCACTGTATTTCAGGACAGATCTTGAGATATCTTTTTTGATGATGAATGCAACTCCATTTCTCTTTAGTTTGTCATTCCCAGCATAGTAGACCATATGATTATCTGACTCAAAATGGCCCATGCTGGTCAATTTTAGCTCTCTGATGCCTAGAATGTCAATGATTATGTGCTCCATTTCTCTTTCAATGATTTCTAATTTTACTAGATTCATACTACATACATTCCATGGCATAGCTTTCAGTCTCATAGCAACATGCAAGCCCCCACAGAATGGCAAACTGACACATGTGTGGGGGTATTATTCATAGAGGGCCAAAAACTTGTTAGGTGCCATAGAGTCATGTCTGACTCATAGTAACCCTCATAGGATTTTCAATGGGTGACTGTTTCGGGATTGCCTCCGCCGGAGTGAGTTACCACGTCCTTCTCCCATTTTTGCAGTGCTGGGAATCGAACCTGGGACCTCAGAGACTGCAGAGCAGTGCTCTACCAACTGAGCTAAATCCCAGCCCGTGGCCAAAAACTATTATGTCAGTATTGATAAATATTACTCTTAATGTTTTGTCTTTATAACTGGCTTTGGCTTGTTGCTAGTATAGGGAGCCATCTCTTGGTAACAACTTGATTTCCAGCTAGCTCCTCAGGAACTCCTAGCTGACTTGCCTACTTCTTAGATCATATCTTCAAAGGGAAAAGGAAACATTCTTTTTTAGCCTTACTTGAACCTTTGTGTACACCAGAGTAGTACAACAACCTCTGAAAGCTTCCTATGAAGGGTTCTGAAACTGTCTGCTTGAATTCCTTCATATTAAACTGAATTTTCTTTAAGGTAACAAAGAATATAATTTTAAGTTTTAACATTAGAGATTTAATTTAACCTTGCAATGGATGTATATGTGATTGAAAATATGGTAGTAATAGTTAAAGAAAAACCCATTTGCAGTGGTAAAATGACCTAATGGATCATGGATGATCCTTATCTTTGAGATTGATAATTCACATATTTTATTCATTTTATTAATTAGCTGACAATGTATCTATACATTTCCTAGATGCCTTCTAGATAAAGGATATTTATTGAATCCTGGGGTTGCATTTTGAAATCACTGCAATTATTTTCTTTCTTAAAGTGCTCATTGTTTATAATAAAAATAAAGCCAAGTGACTTTTTCACACTTATAGTCTTAGCAATTTGGGAGGCTGAGGCAGAGGATCATGAGTTTGAGGGCAGAGGCAGCCTACTCAGTGAAACCCTGTTTCAAAAAAAGGGGGGGCTAGGGGGATTATGGGGGGCCAGAGAGAAGGAAAGACACCAGGGATACATACAGAGAAGAGGCTACATGAGGGCACAAGAGAAGGCATGTGTTTATGGGCCAAGGAGAGAGGCCTCAGAAAAAATTTATTATCATCCAGAACTGTGACACATGAGTTTCTATTAAGTCATCCAGTGTGGGCTTTTTGTTATGGCAGCCCTAACTGACTTGTACATTTTGTTTCACCAGTCATTTGGAAACTTCTGTATCATTCTATCATAAAATTAGTTTGCATTGTCCTTATGTATCTTCTAAATGCACTTCTTTCCTTTCATTTCTAGTATCACTACCTCATATGATTTTACTCCAGATCTGTCCTATCTCCAACCTAATTCCCTCCCAGTAAATGTAAACTTGCTGGAAGGTTGTCTAAAATGGGCACTAGTCATGTGAACTTATAGTTTAACATCTTTCAATGACTACACAAACCTTTAGAAAAAAATCCAGATCACCAAGTCTAAGTGTGATAGCCTTATGATTAAATATCTGCCTCTCTGTCTAATGTTATCTCCTTTCTTTGATTTCTCCTCCTTTCTGATTTAGGTCTTCCTTTTAAAAGATTCAGTAGCAATGTCTCTCTGTAAACTCTAATATTTACCATGTAAGACTTGGCTGTGCACTCCCAAAACAATTTGCCATTGAAAACCCTGTGAATAGCAGAGAAGCACTGACAATAATGCTGGTCATTGCACAGTGTCAGGGAGTGTTTTGTTCTGTTGTACACAGGGTCGCTATGAGTCGGACTTGACTTGACAGCACTTAACAACAATAACAAAAATGGTGCTTTTAGCTGCCTTCCTCAGTAGGTAATGACCTTTATAAGGACAAAAATTATATGTTTCAAAATAAATATACAGAATTTTTTGCCTACATGTATGAACTAATCTAAGACCCACTTTATCTGTGCATCCATGGCTTTTAATCAAATGGCAAAAAAAATTCACTACAAAATTAGAATAAAACTCCATCACATTATAGGCATAAATCCATTCAATTGTCTAATACTTTTATTTTTTTCTGATTGTCTTTAGTTGGATTTCAAAACCACAAAAAGAGATTTGCCACCACCTGCGTTCCTTGGAGCATAACAATTCATTTCATGTTTCTGTTGAAAGTTGTTATATCATTTTCTTTGAAGAAGCTAAATTCCGCTTATGCATCTCATTAGACAACTACATGAATGAAAAAAGTAGGACTGTGTTGTCTACATCTTTAAAGAAGTTGGTGGGTGGTGTGTTTGGTTAGGTAACATATCCACAACCACCAGTTCAGGTCAACCACAACTCAACAGTGAGGAAGATTTCGGGACCACCTGGGTTTAGCAGTTATACTCAACTGTTTTAGATTGGGCCAATCTAAAGGAAAAATCACTGAACAAAGTGTATGGAATTAGTCCAAAGGAACACATATTAGAAACAGGTGTGAGATATTTACTGGGGAAAATGAAGCACTAATTCATTCTAACTGGCAGTGGACCATCCTATATTTCCTGAAGAATTAGCTGCCTTAAAACATTTTTGACAAAAATGTTAATTATAACTTTTTAAAAATTTCAAGCCAAGTTTTCCAATGCCTATATACCTGCACAAAAAAAGTTTTAGGCAGTTATAAAATTGCAAAAAATACTTTATTTTCCCTCTGTTTCTCAAGGATATCTTATACTCTAAGCATAAGCTTGTAAGTGAGGCACAGTTTTATGATATGAAAAACTTATAATCTATGTTTTATACCTGTCCTAGTCTCAAGTCTTATAGGAAAATATCACATCATAGAGCATTTTAATGCTTTAGTTTTATGTATTTTAATGTCCTACTTCATTCATAAAAGTATTTGACATTGTGACATTGGATAAATTACTGATTGATTGAATTATTAGTTGCTGTCAAGTCCAACTCAGAGTGACGCCACGCAAAACACATGAAACACTCCCTGACACTGTGCCATGCCTAGCACTGTGTTGGTACTTCTCTGCTATTCATTGGGTTTTGATGGCTGATTATTTCAGGAGTGGGCTGCCAGGTCCTTCTTCTAAGCCTGAAGCACTTGGTGTACCCAGGTAATCTTTCTTCCAAATACTAACCAAGCTGACCCTGATTAGCTTCTAAGATCTGACAGGATCAGATGCCAGGGTGGTATGGTTGCAGGCACTTATTAAATAGTTTGAATTATGACATATGTCATTTAAGTATTTAATTTATCATATACTTGAATCCATGGAAGTGGATTCAAGCTAGTGGATTCAAGGTAGTAGGAGAAAAGAAGTGAAAACAGCAAACATAGGCAGCTATTTATTAGAGTTTTGCTAAAAATAGAATAGAAAAATAGGATAGCATATGGAAGAGAATGTGCCCATTACAAATTCTTCTTTAAATATGGTTATTTTTAAGATCCCATGATGGTAATGATGTCCTCTATCATCTCCTCCATTGCTAAGTTCTAAAATGTATAAAATGACTTGTATAAAAACATTTTATAAAGCATGAAGATGACTGTAATAAATTTTTTTTGGAAAATGCTTGCCAGTAGCAGCAATGCCAAATTAAAATAATTCAGAGAAATTAGTACAAGGAACATCCACACTCAATCATGACTGCCTAGAAATTGCCTCAGGTTTGTAAAAATATTTCCATATATGAACTTTAACACAATTAGATAATAAATTTAATAATAGCAAGCCAAGAAAACAATATCAACTCAGTAGCTGTTCTCCTCATTTTTGGCCTTTTTCCCAATAACACATTTTGTGGGTCCCTGAAATGAACGAGATTCTTTTACTCTGGCTATCTTAAAGTGGCTCTGAGGTTTTCTAAAACCAACTCCCTTCCACCAGTCAGACCCTGTGACATTTGATAATTGGTTTGTTATCTGCCTTCCTAACTCTCAAATTGGATGTAGATCCTTCTCAAGTCTTAGGAGGTGCAAAGGAATCAGAGCTTTCTTTTCTTTCTGTTAAAATCTCCCCTTCTTTTTTCATTTCTTAGCTACTTCTTTCACTTCCTCAGAGTGTCTTTTGGGGGCCTCTTCCTCTAGATGGTCTTCAAGCTGCCATTAGTGCTAAGATGCATTCATTACACTAGCACTAAAGACAATCATGGGGCTGGGATTTAGCTCAGTTGGTAGAGCGCTGCGCTGCAATCTCTGAGGACCCGAGTTCAATTCTCAGCACCGCCAAAATGGGAGCAGGGCCTGGCAATCCACTCCCAAGGCAATCCCGAAATAGTCAGCCATTGAAAACCCTATGAGGGTCCCTATGAGTTGGATACCGACTCAACAGCACCTAACAACAACAACAACAACAAAGAGAGTCATGAGTGAAGTCAATGTTATTCTCATCCTTTGTCTTATCATCCCTGTCTAGCAGGCTCTGACTCTTCCTAGAGCCCAGCACCCAGGTTTGTATTGTTAAAACTGGGTCAGGTGCAGATTTTCATTGTATTTGTGATGATACTATTTTAAGCAATGTGTCAGAGTATTCTTTGGACACCTTGCTGTCTGTGCATGCTTCACTATGCTATGTTCTGGAAGAGGGCAAGGGTCTGCTTTTATTGTAAGCTGGTAAGAAAAGCTAATTAGGAAAATGATAGCAGGGACTTTCCAACTCTGCTGTGACCCTAGAAATACATGTTTCTTCAGTCATTTACTTAGCCACTTATTTACTCTGCTCAAAACAAATACACATTTAAAGGACAGGCTGGGAAACACAGATAAAAGCTTCAAAACAAATAGTCTTTATCATTATCCTCTGTTGTAGTGTTTTTAAATGTCAGAATGGTAGCCCTCATAAAAGAGAGAATAAATATAAGACAAAAAACTGGTCAGACAACCTGCCCCTTTCAAAGGTATGTGGAGTGACTTATTTGCAGGTGAATTTTTTTCTTTTCATGTGTGGCTTGACATTCCTAAAGAAGTTCTTGGAATTCTGTTTTATTGACAGGAAATAAAAATTAGATACCTCACCTACATGAATCAACTTTCTTCCATCTGAACCTCTTTCATCTCTGTGGTAAAATAAAAAGCGAGGCACTGACTGCTCAATTTTAGTTAACTATTTTTGATACTAAACTTTGTTTAGTAGAAAACTACTTTTTAAAATTGTCTTCAGTTATATGTTCTATTGATAACTATTCGTATGCATTCTAAAATGTAATATAGTAAATTGACTTAGATGACTTTTCTGGTCTCAGGGAAAAAAGGGCCAGGTGTATATATCCTTAGTTCTGAATATCCTCTATATTACAATACAAGATTATTTCAGTATAGAACTGAAAGACAAAATTCAACACAAAACCATAGTTTTTGCTGGCTAGTAGGCAACAATTACTCAAATAGATTACTTGTGTTGAGATGAATTTCTTGTTTTCATTACTTAGACAACATTGTTAAAAACAAAGGAAATTATGCTTACTACATACTTTTATTCAAACTTTTATTCAAAATGACCAGACAGGAGACAGCCATATAGTACCATGACTAAATTGCTGAGAGTCTGTCAGTTTTACCAGGTGGTCATTGTCATCCATCTTCTGAGAAGGTTAGTTACTTCCTTTGCAACATCCCCACACAGACTTTTATATATGCTGCTTTTTTGAATTACCTACATTCCAGATGGGCTGGGATTTAGCTCAGTTGGTAGAGCACTGTGCTGCAGTCTCTGAGGTCCCGTCCCGAGTTTAATTCCCAGTACCGCAAAAATGGGAGAAGGACCTGGCAATCCACTCCCAAGGCAATCGTGAAACAGTCTGCCATTGAAAACCCTATGAGGGTCGCTATGAGTCGGATACTGACTCAACGGCATCTAACAACAAAAACAACACATTCCAGATATTTAAAACCCTCGTCCAGGTCATTTTTTAAAACTGATAATAAAATTGCACATACTTAGGAAATATCATGGTCTTTCAGTACATGTATACATTGTGTAATATTCAAATAAGGGTAAGCATATCTATCTCCTCAATTGTCACTTCTTTATGGAGAGTACATTTGACATTCTGGTACCTCTAAAGCAATCTGTACAGTACATTATCATTATCCATAGTTACTCTATTGTGAAATAGCATACCAAACCTTCTTTTCCTTGTCTTCTTATAACTTCTTGTTGTTATTAGGCATCATTGAGTTGGGTCCAGATAAGAATGGCCCTCTTGGGGTTTTCAATGTCTGATTGTTTCCAGATTGCTTCAGAAGTGGATTGCCATGCCTTCTCCCATTTTTGTGGTGCTGGGAATTGAACCAGGATCCTCAGAGAGTGTTAAGCAGCACTCTACCAACTGAGCTAAACCCCAGCCCTATTATAACTTAGAACCCTTTAATCAACCTCTCTCCATCTTTCCCCTGCTCCCCTCCTCTCCTCAGCCTCTGATAGTCACCATTCTACTCTCAACTTCCATAAGATCAACTCTTTTAGGTTCCATATATGAGTAAGATCATGGGGTATTTGTCTTTTTATGCTTGATGTATTTTACTTAACATAATGATCTCCAGTTCCATTCTTGGTGTCTCAAATTCCAAAATTTCATCTTTTTTAATGGATGAATTGTATTCCATTGTGTATATTTACCACAATTATCCATTCATTAGTTAATGAACACCTAGCTTATTCCTCTTTCTTGACTATTGTGAATAGTGTTGCAATAGACATGGAAGTGTCAATGTCTCTAACATACTGGTTTCATTTCCTTTTATACATACACATACACACATGCAGACTAATGGAATATTGGGTCATATGGTAATTATAGTTTTAATTTTTAGAAGGACCTCCACACTACTTTCCAAATTGTTCCCCTAATTTAAATTCTCACTGACAGAGTGAAAGGATTCCATTCTACTCATATTTTTCAGTAATTACTATCATTGTGTGTGTTTGCACAAGTCTGTGTGCATGTATGTATATGGTTGGTGATCAAACTTTTACATCTTATCTTTTGTCTTTCTTTTGGTAGCCATTCTAACTAGAGTGAGATGGTATCTCATTGTGGATTTGGTTTACATTTCTCTAATAATTAGTAATAGTGAGCTTTTTGTAGATACCTGCTGGCCATTTGTATATGTATTTGGAACTATTCATTTTAATTGACTTATTATTGTTTTTATTTTTGTTTTTGATTTTTGCTGTAAGATTGCTTGAGTTCTTGAAATATTCTGGATGTTAATCCATACTCAGACATATAGTTTTTAATTTTTCCCACTTCTGTAGTTGTCTCTTTACTCTGTTGATTGTTTCTTTTTATGTACAGAAGTTTTTTAGTTTAATGAAATCACATTTGTCTATTTTCAAATTTGTTTCCTGTCCTTTTGGAGTGTTATCCAAAAAAATTCTTGCTTACTCCAATGTCCTAAAGTATTTCTCCTATGTTTTGTTTATTTTTTCTAATAGTTTGCTTTGTGGATCATAACAAATTATGAATAACATTGTGAATAATGGGAATACTAGAGCACTTAATTGTACTCATGAGGAATCTGTACATGGATGAGGAGCCACTTGTTTGAAAAGAACAAGGAAACACTACCTGGTTTAAAGTAAAAAAAGGTGCATGTCATGGCTGTATCCTTTCACCATACATCTTCAGTCTCTATGTTGAGCAAATAATCAGAGAAGCTTGACTTTATGACAAAGAACTCAGCATCATTATTGGGGGAGGACTCATTAACAATCTACATGAGCAGATGACACAACTCTGCTTGCTGAAAGTGAAGAGGATTTGAAACATTTACTGATGAGAATCAAAGAACACAGCCTTCAGTATGGATTGTGCCCCAACATCAGTAAAACACAAATCCTTACAATAGGGTCAGTGTGCCGCATCATGATTGATGGAGAAAAGATTGAGGTTGTCCAAGATTTTGCTTTACTTGGTTCTACAATTGACACCCATGGAAGCAGCATCAATAAATCTAAAGATGCACTGCATTAGGAAAAGCTGTTTTAAAAGACCTCTTTAAAGTGTTGAAAAGTAAAGATATCACACTGAAGACAAAGGTGTGCCTGACTCATGCCATGGTATTTTTCAGTCACATCATATGGTTGTGAAAGTTGGACATTGAACAAGGGAGACAGGAGAAGAATTGATGCTTTTGAATTATGGTGCCGGAGACAATTATTGAATATACCATGGACTGCCAAAAGAACCAACAACTCTGTCTTAGAAAAAATGCAACTAGAATACTCCTTGGAAGCAAGGATGGCTAGACTGTGTTTCACGTATTTTGCACATATTGTCAGGAGGGACCAATCCCTGGAGAAGGAAATCATGTTTGGGAAGTGGCAGGTCAACGAAAAAAATAGATGGATTGACACTAGATGGATTGACACAATGTCTGTGACAATGGGCTTAACCATAAATAAGATCATGTGCCTGGCACAGAATAGGGGAGTGTTTCATTTTGGTGTACACAGCTCACTATGAGTTGGACCTGACTCGATGGCATCTAACAACAGCAACAACAACAAAATTTCAAAGTTTCACTTCTTAGACATTTAGATCTTTAATTCATTTTAACTTAATTTTTACACGTGATGACAGACAAGACTATAGTGTTATTCTTTTGCATATGGATGTTATGGTTTAATCTTAAATATCCCTGATAGGTCCAAGTGCTAACGGTTTGGTCACTAGCCTGTGGTGCTACTGGGAGGTGGAGAACAGTTGTAAGGTGGGGCCTATGTGAAGGAAATTAGCTCTTTTGGGGGCATGCCCTTCAAGTGAGTGTGAACTGAAACCTCTGAAACTGTGAGTCGAAATAAACCCTTCATCTTTTAAATTTGATTTTTCTCAGCTATCTTGCTACAACGAGAGAAAGCTGACTAATGCAAGTAGATATCCAATTTTCCCAGCACCATTTATTGTAAACACTGTTTTTTTTCCCATGTGTGTTCTTAGCACATTTGTCAAAGATCAGTTGGCTCTAGATGCATGGGTTTACTTTTAGTCTCTCTATTCTGTTCCACTAGTCTATATGTCTGTATTTATGCCAATAATATGCTGTTTTGATTACTATAGCTTTTAGTATATTTTGAAGTCAGGTTGTATAGTTCCTATTATATTGTTCTTCTCACGATTGCTATGGCTGTTCAGGTTTCTGTTTGTTTGTTTGAATCTCATATGAATTTTAGTGTTGGTTTTTCTAGTTCTGTAAAGAATGTCATTGTTCCTTGCAATGTTTGCTTAGTATTTTTTATCTGCTTTCAGGACTCCAAATTGTATATAGACTTTTCTCAGGCTATGAGAAATGAAGGGAATCAGTTTTTTCCCTCACTATTAATTCCGTCTTACAATCTTTATCTTTGCTCTTTCTGCTTGGAACATTCTTATTTCAAATAAGTAAATGGCTTGCTCTCTCCTCTCCTTCAGCCTTTGCACAAAAATCAACTGATCAGTGAGGCTTCCTGACTATTCTGTTTTAAATCTTTTCTAAAGTATAATTTTTGTAGAGCTAAAATTATGGCTCATATACACATAAAAACAAGTGTATCGAAGATTCATTTAACTAATTCATTAATAAGGGATGTTAACCAACATATTATTAATTAATAAGATATTTGCATAAGTTCAAAGGAGAATCTGAAAAGTATGAATATATGTATAAGGCAATAAAATGATTACTGTTGTGTTTTGTACAGAGAAGAAATAAACTGTACCAGACAAGTTCTGGGGGTTTAGCTTATTTGGTAGAGTGCTTGCTTGGCAGGCACTGAGGTCCTGAGTTTGATCTCTAGTACCACAAACAAATAAGTAAAGAAAGACCCCAAACCAAAATAATAACAATAACAAAACCCACAATAAAAACAACAAAAACCTATACTGGACAAAATTCATGGGCCTTGCTGTGAGTAATAATTATTTTAACTACTATACACCTTCTACAAGTTAATTTCTATCTCTACTAGCTGTAAAAGAGCCAAATTCAAGACAGGCAAAAAGTTTATATCTTTGTATTAACACTGAGCCAAGAGAATAAAAGGAAACCTCAGCTTCCACTCTTCCCACCTCAGATTTCTTCTCTAGTAAGACGCAAGTACACACCCTTAGACTCCCCAGCTCTTGGGGCTCCCTATGGGCACAGACATTTGACCCTGTGTACTGCTTGCCCCAACAAGAAGTGTGTGATCAGTGAAGAAACAGAACAGGTGCTTCTGAAACTTGGAGCCCAGAGCAGGAGCCCAGTAGCTCAGGTCTCATGACTGCAATGGCCACCTGCCAATACATTTTCCACTTGTTTATTTCTTCACTGTCATCTTTCATCACATTATAGGTTCCACAGAGTCAAGAATTTTTGCTGGCATTATTCACAACTACACTTCTAGCAGCTTGGAAAAGATTTGATACATAGAAGTTGTCAATAAGTATGATTGAATGAAATAGTTCCTGTCACATGGAGCATAGTCTCAAATAGATATTTCAGGAAACAGTGATGGTTTAAGCACTAGCAGAATCAAAAACTCTAAATTCTGGGGAGTAGAAAGTTTTTTTAAAAATTAAATATATGACATAGTATCTAGTATAGTGACAGACACATTATATCTTTTAGAAACAGCTTTATTGAGGCATTCACACACCATACACTTCCTCCATTTAAAGTCCATTATTTAGCAGTTTTTACTATATTCACAGGTATCATTACAGGCAATTTTAGAGCAATATAAATGCTTTTAGATAGATTTCTAAAAACTGAAATATGGATCTTTAATAGTTCTGCTACTGACAATACAGACAAAACAGGTGCCATTTTGTACTTACGTTTCTGCATAATTGTTGCTACAGGCTTAAAATTTGCAACTTATCTTTTTCATAGATTTTCTATGAAATAAAAGTTACATGGATGAAATGATGCTCCTATAGCTACAGAGTACATGATTTGAAGCAGTTTGTAGTTTATTCATGGCAGAGTCCGTAAGCCAGTAATTTCTACTTCTTTTTTGTAGATGCTATTTCAGGGACTATGAGATAATGCCAAGGAGTTATTACTTTAAATAACCTTAAACTTTTTAATGATTTTTTAAACCAAACCAACCCAGAAATAAAAATTATCATTTGTCAATGTTAATTTTACTTTTATAACTTTTAAATTGTACTTTTAAAAGTAAACAAGGGAAATCTGGAATATCATGATAAAATTTTTGATAAAATTCAACTAATATCTTTATTACCTGAAGCTATTTTCTCATCCCCTAATTAGTTGATGCCCTTCTCCCACTTAAAATGGGATGTTCATTCTTTTGGAAACCCTTCACAAAGAAGAATTTACTTTGAATTTTAAAATAAGCACATTGTTTTGAGTTCTTAGGAAAATTGTGGCCTATAAGCAAGTGCTTTTGGTTTTTAGAAATCAGACTTTGTTGAATAAAGAAATGGTTTTCTTTTAAACTCTGAAAGCTAAGTCTGGAATACTAGAGCCCAGTTTTCACAAATAACCAAAGGGCAGAACAGATGAGTCACCAAGTCAGTTGCTCCCTGCAAGGCAGAGCACTTCTTAGGGTTAGAAGAGAAGAAAGGAGAGAGAAGAGATGCAGACTTGAACCCTTTCATATCTGAGATCCCAAGAAGTGTGGGACAAGGAGCTAAGTTCCAGTGAGCTAAAATTGTGAAGGTGTTTGGAGCTGTCTAGAAGGGGGTAAGCCTTTTAGACAATTACATGGCATTCACTGGAACAGGGCCCAGAAGCCCCCAAAGCTGCTGAGCATAATTGTGAGCGAGTGTGTGGGGACAGCAGCTGAGCACTTGCTTTCCAAATTGGAGGTGCTAAAGCCAAGAGGTCCAGAATAAGTCTCAAAAGAGGCCACAACAGGGACCCCACACCTGAGAGAAAGGGGGGGGGGTCTCAGCACTCATGAACAAGAGGCCTTGGCCCAATGTCCACAAGACCTACAGGACTGCCTGGCCTTGGGGACACTCATGTGGGAGTCAGAGTGAGAAGAAATCTGGTCAGCATTTGATCATGCTAAGACTTTTCTGCTTGTAGCGCACCACTGTGGCATCCAATCCCATCAGATCTTGGAAGCTAAACAGGGTCTGGTCTGGTTAGTACTTGGATAGGAGATTGCTTGGGAACACCAGGTGCTGTAGGCTTGGAAGAAGGACCTGGCAGCCCACTCCCCAAAAAACATCAGCCATTGAAAACCCTATGAATAGCAGAGAAGCACTAACAATAGTGTTTTATCTGTTGTACCTAGGTTCGCTATGAGTTAGACACAGACTTGATGGCACCTAACAATAAAAACAGCAACAGTAATGTGTGTGAGAGATAGAGAAATAGAAATAGAGATGGGAGAAGAAGTACCTTACACTGTGACTGTCATGTTGTGTAGACATGTCATGGGTAGGATCCACATCCACCCTACATTGCTCCAACCACCCTACTGTGAAGGAAGGCCAATAATGGTTTAAAACACCTTTTAAGCCTGTTAAGGCACCAAATACATTCTTTACCACAGATGCTAAAATTGGCATCTTGTCCACATCCAACCACTTTCCTTTGTCCTCTTCCTGTAATGACAGGGACCATGAAACCTACAGTGGCCATAATTTAGAGAATGCTTATGTCTTAGATTTCACACAGATGAATAATTGAACTTCAAACAGTTGAGTGTCTGCAAGAAAATGAGACTCAGTGTCATTTTTCATTAGAAAGCAATGCAAGCAATAAAAAGAAAAATAAAAGTGGAAGAGTCATTATTAATGCATACATTTGCCTCATATGTCATCAACATCTCCTCCTACCAGATGTGAAAGCTGGAATAAGCAGCTGCAGCAGCACTCAATGAGGCAAGTGAACACAAGCTGTCCTTTTGTGGCTTCTCATTTCAAACACAGGTTTGTGCAAAGCTTATTTTTGTCAGGATGTTCTAAAACTCAGTGTGCCCAAGAAGAACCAAAAATCTGTCTGTCATCTGCATATGTAAACCTAAATAACTTAAAGTTCCACTCAAACTGAAACTGCAGTGGTCATTAGCAAATGAAAACCAAATGACCTGGACACACAGATGGAAGGAGTGTTATTTTCTTTTTAAATATCCATGCAAGAATTTAAAAATTTAAAGAGTGATAAAGGAGGAGTCATATAGTTATAATGAATCTAGCTTTGTGCCTTTTCCCTTATCTTCTTTGAAACTTCCACTAACTTCCTTACCTCATGTAGAAAATATTCTTGGTGTAATCCTACCTAAATTATCCCTGTCTTTATTTAAAATTCCTTGTGTATTTACATGCACAGCTTATACTATCTTCTTAGGTGCCGTCGAGTCGGTATCCAACTCATAGCGACCCTCATAGGGTTTTCAATGGCTGACTGTTTCGGGATTGCCTTGGGAGTGGATTGCCAGGTCCTGCTCCCATTTTTGCGGTGCTGGGAATTGAACTCAGGACCTCAGAGACTGCAGCGCAGCGCTCTACCAACTGAGCTAAATCCCAGCGTGAACCCATTCTGCTAATACATTGCATAGTATATATTCCCCTCAGTAAGGTCATAGATGTATAGCTTACCCTTTCCTTTTATTATAAGCTTTGTGAATATGAATATGGTGATTTATTTTCCTTTCTTTATTCCTTCATATGCTTTTAAATTTAATAGACATTTTGTTCAGAATACAACCTCAAATTAAATCATAAGTAAGACAGAACTCTGTTCAAAAGAATATGTATATTTTGAGCACTCCTATAATGAAACTCATTCATATTTATTGAACGTTGAAGAAGTATTGGTCCTCTGCCAGCTTTATTTTAAGAATTATTTAAATGTAACTTTTTAAAGCACACAGAGTTATTGGAACAGATTTCAAATATTTTGAACGAATGGAAATGTTAAAATTGTCCTTTATTCAGGACCACTCCCTACTTGTAGTTTGGCAAAGGTTAAGCCTTGGTTTCTTTTTTCTTTGCCTATATTAACTAAACATTTTTTCATACTGTCTGGCTACATGTTTTTTCACTCACTTTGTAAAACCTCATTGGAAGCAATCCTCACTTCCAGAAACACTTTTAGTTTAGTTTCAAAAAGAATTGATAAAACTGGAAATAAACCCAAAGATAATTGAGTACGAATTTATTCCTAACAAAATGTCTCTGCGATATCTTCCTGGGATTCTTTGAAATGAAAAAAATCAGCTGAAATGATCTATTTTTAAGAGAATAGGAAGATAAATGGCATTTTGTAATTGGAGTAATCATTTTTTAACTTCTGTGCTTGAAATGTATTACTTAGAGGACTTTTACTCACTTTTAAAAGAAATCTGTGTTTATAGACAGAAAAAGAGAATCACAGAATTTCTAGTTGCAAATTGCCCCAATTTGGCCCACTCATTTATTCAGTGTTAGAACCTGTTTTGCCGAATCAATCAATAGGTCATTGCTAATGCTTTTAGAACTTCTGTTAGTAAAAATTAATTCATCATTATATTAACTTTCAACACAACCTTTCCTTTCTTAGAAATATCCAAAAGATTAGTTCTTGGATATTAAAATAATTTTCATTACTTAGTGCTTTTCCACCTGGAACTTTAATTCATTGGGTTTATTTTGAATCTCAGTGTATTAATATACAAATATAATCCTCCCTTTCAAGTGACGTATAAACAGAATCATTTCCCTTTTGAGTATTCTTTTTTCCTAAGATAAAACTCTCTAGTTATTTCAGCAATTCTGTGTATCATATATCTACAGCCATACAACCCTGGTATCAGATCGTCTCAGATCTCAGAAGCTGAACAGAGTCAGCCTGGTTAGTCCTTGGATGGGAGACCATGTGGGAAAATCATGTGCTGTAGGCTAGAGAGAAGGACCTGACTGCCAACTCCTGAAACAATTGGCCATTGAATACCCTATGAATAGCAGAGAAACACTGACATAGTGGTGGGCAGGGCATAATGTTGGGGAGTATTTTGTTCTGTTGTATATAAGGTTACTATAAGTCGGACCTGACTTGACGGCATTTGACAACAACATATATCATATAGTTTCATGTTCTTTCACCAGCCTAATGATTTTCTTCTGGTTATGTTTTTATTTGATCAATTTCTCCTTAAAGTATAATGCTCAGAATTGACGATAATAGTTCAGATGTGTTGTAAATGCTCTAAAGTAGAGCTAAAATGTCCTTTGCATGTTCTACTTGAAGCTCCTGATTTGTTGCAGAGTAAGTTTTTGGCAGACATTTAGGATCTAGATTAATTTCACTACCAACACAATATGTGTACCCTTCTTTAATCATTTATTTCAGACTTGATCTTGTGACAATAGAGTCTTTGTAGTTTAGAAAGAACCAAAAATTCAGGTAAGGTGATCACTTTGACATGGAATTGGAGTAAAAATGGAAACAACACACAACTCCCAATCTTGCCTTCTTAGATCCAATTACCTGCTTTTTGTATTACATCAAATGAGACATTGCCAAGGAGGGGCAGATCTTAAGATGATAAATGTTTGGGTGAGTTGTGTTTCTTTAATTTCACTGGAAGGAAATGTGACAGTGTCAGACTTCAGACTCCCAAGCTGGACTTTCAGCAACATGGAGCAGCCTGGGAGTGAGGACACAGGTTCTGATAAGGAAAGTGAGCATTCTAATGTTAATGCCCTTCTTTCCCATAATTATTTAGTATTTGATAATTATTTAGTTATTTAGTATATTAGTTTACTAGTTTATTATTTAGTATATTAGTTATTTAGTATTTAATTATTTAGTATTTGAGTTAATCAAATACTGAGTTAATCGAATTAATACAAATTTGAGTTAATCATCTTTTGTTGTACCAAAAAGTTTTTGGTAGATCTGTATGTTTTCTCCATAAAAGGATTTTCAAGACAAGGATGTAGGCCCAGGGAATGAAGGTAGAGATTGGTTGTGAAAATTGAGTCATTCACCTGAGACCTTGTCTCAGAATAAAAGCACACAGTTCTTTCACCTGGAACCCAAAGGGTGAGGTAGGCAGTTTGGGTTTAATGCTGATTATTGACCTCAGTCTCCTTAAATTCATTCAGAAGGATGAAGTGTCCACAGCTAAACAGAAAGGTGGATGTGGAGAAGAAATTCAAGGACTGCCATTAGTTTAAGTCCACTGAGATAGGTTACATTCTAGACATAAGCAAGGTTTGAGCTCCTGCCCTTGAGGAACTCAGAGATGAGTAAGGATAGCATGACCATCAGAATGGTCTGAGATGTAAGTTCCATATTTAAGGATTGTTGGAAGCTATTGGAAGCTCTCTGAATTTGTTCCTTCATCTCATCTCTTACACTCACACAGTAGGCATATTAGACATTTGTGAAGGTACTTGGCAAATTATATTATTCCATCCTGGAAAATACAAGTATTGCAAATGTAAGTAAAAGGCATAATCAACAGACTTTTCAAAAGAATAAATAATAATGATCATGGTTGGAGACTGGGAAAAGCCTAAGGGAAGTTGAAGGATTAAATACAATTTGAAGGAAGATGAGGTATAGGAAAGGTAATCATTGCAGAATTGAACTCCACAGTCATGGCATGCAATTGCATGACATATTCAAGAATGTCAAAAAGTCAGGTATGCCTACAGTCCTGTGTGTGAGAGACAAGGGAAGGAGAAAGGCTAGGATTAGCATAGAGTCTTGATATCAACTGATATCAGTCAGACATGCTTTCATAACAAATGAGGGGCTATTTATGAAGTAAGCAGTGACAGAAGCAGATCTGTGTCTTGCTGGCAGTATGAATGGTGTTGGTCAAAGGGGCTTTTATCATGCTTGGAGACAGTGCTATTGTAACAAAGTACTAACAAATAGTTAAACTTAGAGTCTGGCAATGTGACTAAAATGAGCAGAGGTAGAATTGACTGGGTTGGGGTTCAACTGAACACAAAAAGGAAGAAATCAAAGAGAAAATTCTCTGCTTAATAGAAGGGGTATGTGGCAGTGCCATGAATTGAGATAGACGATATTGTAGAAGGACAGTTGGGGGAACTAAACTAAAAGTTCTTTGAATTTAGAGATTGAATTTTATTCACTGTTCTCTCATCAATGTAGTCCAGTGGCTGGCAGGTACTCTGCCATTTCTTTGAAGAGAGCTGTGAAGAAATGGATGAGGAGTGAAGGAGAGAAGTGTCCAGTGAGGGACATGTTGAGTTGGAAGGTCCATCTAGAGGGAACTCTCTCTCCCTTTATCTTCCCCAAACTCCTATAACATACTTTCAATAGCTTTCTCAAGCATTTGCCTTCCCTCCCTCAGCCTTACTGCTATTTAGCATTCGTCTTTATTGCTTTTACAAGACTAGAAACACCTGGGGCGAGGGTCCATTTCTGATTCATGTATAGACGCAAGATGGTGTTTTAGAAATAAATGATGAAGAAAACAGCTAAAAGATTGAGTTTGAAGCTTAAAGAAAGCTGTTTTGGAAGTCTTTCATTTCTCCATATGTTTCTTAAATTTAGCACTATTGCAATAATAATTGAAGAATTTATTTGGTTTGGTTCACATTGACCTTGCCAATTTAGCCAGCAGTCTTATAAGTTCATTGTACACATGTAGTAAAATATGGATGATAGAGAAGGCACACTCCACTAAATATTGTTAGTTCATAATAAGAATTAATGCCATATATGCTCTCCTAAAGCCTCTGAATGGAGCTTCTTAAAAATATGTATATGTTTAAAATTATGCTCATAATTTATGAGATTCAGAAAGGAGACTAGTACAAAACAAAATGAATTTAGTTTGCATTTCATGTCATGCTATTATCTTTGGAGCTGACCTCCTCTCGACACCTTCAAAGAAGCTGCTATTGCCAGATTTTATTAAACAAGGTGATTTTGATAAAGGCCATGCTTCCCTTCTTCAAGCCCTAACAATTGGCCCAGGGAAAGAAGTCATCCAGAAATAGATGACAGAAAGTCCCACTTATAAATCCAACAGGCATTCTGTCACTAAAGCAAAGTCCATACTGGTAACTACTGCTTTCAAATCCTGAAGGCAATATTACTCACTCAATTAGAGATTACATCTATCGTATAATTTTCATAGTATGGGGAGATGCCAATTTAAAATTATTTAAGTTTTGTTTCTTACTGTGCAAACTTTATACTTCTCAAGTAATTTGTAAGTTAGCAACTTTCACAATTCATATTATATTTTGATACAAGTCCTAGGCTTACTTTCCACCTTTCCTGCTCAGACCAAAATGTGGATATTTCTCCAAGAAGACTCAATTCCTTTTAATGGGGAATGGAGGAATAGTCAAGAAAGGGCACAACTAAGATCTGCTCTGGGAAACATAATTGTCACTAAACACAGAGTCAAGTTTAAGATTTTTTTTGCAATTATAATTACCCTGAGAATATACTCCACTAGATATTTATAGAGTACTATATTCAGTAGTTTCTTATAATAATTCTTTTCTCTATTCATGTTAACAATGTTATATTCATCTAGGTTCATTTCTTTTCACTTGAGTTCAATTTTAGAGTTCATTTCTATCCAATCTTAACATACGCATATGTCAATCATTTAAATAGTTAAAAAAATTAAGATTATATTAAAAGATATATTTTTTGTGGTACTTGGGGGTTGAACCCAGGGCAACGTACATACTTTGCAAGTGCTCTATCACTGGGCTACACCTCCAGCTCATTCTTCATTTTTTTATCTTGAGACTGAGTATTGCCAAGTTATGCAGGCTGCCTCTGGCCTTATTTTATAATCCTCCTGCCTCCGCCTGCTGAACCTCTGGGATTAAAGGTATGGCTCA
>VMDO01011278.1:0-44746 GCA_007922755.1 Pedetes capensis
CTTTTGCTTTAGCTGCTCGACGTTCAAGGGCAAGGTCCAGTGTCTCTTTGGACATGTAATTTGGTCTTTTCTTTTTTTCTTGTCTTTTTAAGAACTTTTTGCTTCCTTCTTGAATGATATCTTTTATGTCGTGCCACAACTCTTCTGGTCTCCTATCATTTGTGTCTAATGCATTAAACCTATTTTTGAGGTGGTCTCTAAAGTCAGGTGGGATATACTCAAGGTCATGCTGTGGCTCTCATATACTTGTTCTAATTTTCTTCAGCTTCAGTTTGAACTTGCATATGAGAAGTTGATGGTCTGACCCACAGTCAGCACCTGCTCTTGTTTTGACATTTTGTACAGAGCTTTTCCATCGTCTTTTCCACATATGTAGTCAATTTGATTCCTGTATGTTCCATCTGGTGAAGTCCATGTGTATAGTCTCCGTTTATGATGTTGAAAAAATGTATTTGCAATGAAAAGGTCATTGTTCTGACAAAATTCTATCATGCGATCTCGAGCTTCATTTCTGTCATCAAGACCATATTTTCCAACTACTGAGCCTTCTTCTTTGTTTCCAACCTTTGCATTACAGTCACCAGTGATTATCAGTATGTCTTGATTGCATGTTTGATCTATTTCAGATTGCAGAAGCTGATAAAAGTCTTCCCTTTCTTCATTTGTGGCCTTAGTGGTGGGTGCATAAATTTGAACAATAGTCATATTAACTGGCCTTCCTTGTAGGCATATGGATATTATTCTATCACTGACAACATTGTATGTCATGACAGATCTTGAAATGTCTTTTTTCATGATGAATGCAACCCCATTTCTCTTTAGTTTATTATTCCCAGTATAGTAGACCATATGATCATCTGACTCAAAATGGCCCATGCCGGTCCATTTTAGCTCACTTATACCTAGAATGTCAATGTTTATGCGCTCCATTTCTCTTTTAACAATTTCTAATTTGCCTAGATTCATACTATGTACATTCCATGTTCCAATTATTAATGGATGTTTATAGTTGTTTCTCCTCATTTTGAGTCGTGCCACATCAGCAAGTTGAGCACCCTGGGGCTTTGCTCCATTTCCGCCATCACGGCAGACTCCACTTGGAGGAGGCAACTCTTCCCCAGTAGTCTTTTGAGTGCCTTCCAACCTGGGGGCCTCATTTTCCGGCACTATATCTGACAGTGTCTCTTTGCTATCCATAGGGTTTTCAATGGTTAGTTGTTTCGGGAGTGGCTCACCAGGTCCTACTCCCTAGTCTGTCTTAGTCTGGAAGCTCAGCTGAAAACCTGTCTACCATGGGTAACCTTGCTCATGTCTGAGGTTACAGTGGCAGAGCTCTCAGCCTCATCACAACACACAAGCCCCCACAGTGCGGCAAACTGACAGACGTGTGGGGGTTTATTTTAATGTCACTCCTAAATTGGTTGCACCTAGCCCCTCAAGCCCCCACCTGATTGTTATCTTGAGGCAGTTAAGGCAGTTCGTTACTCAAGGGCTATATAAACTAAGCTGGCTCTGCATGTGAGAGAGCAGAGGAAGCAGGGAGCTGGTGAAGGTGATGGGCTGCTGATGGTAATGCTGCTGGCTGCTAGCTTGCTGCTGGGAACCACAGACAAGGAAAGAACTCTCTCTGGATTTGACCAGCAACACGGAAGCGTCTCTCCTTGTGACCACTGAGACCAGGACTAGACAGCACTCTCAAGGACTGCAAGCAAGCTGAGGATAGTCCCTTTGCCCAGCGCCTAGGGGCAGAGCGGAGGCAGAAGAGCCTCAGCTGCCCCTGAGGCAGCAGAAAGAGCTGCCAACATTCCTTTGGGTTTCTCCCCACCCTTGTCAGAGAGAGAGAGGTTTTTCCTTTCTCCTGCTTGCCCCACATAGTTTCTCTCTGCCCTTTGGGGCAGAGAGAGAGAGAAAGAGAGACAAGAAAGAGCTGCTTTCAGTCCCTGCAACTCAAAAGAGCCTGAGGCTTTTCCTTTCTCCCCTTCTCCTCTCTCTGTGTCCCTGAGGGCCACAGGAGTCCACGCCCCTCACCCAAAGGTGCCGAGTGACTTGTAATTAAGATATCTGTGTGCACCGCAGCGCCTCCCGTCTGAACATCGAGGCAGGACAGGGTGGTGTTTGCCCCACAGGATGTGGCACCTTTTCTGTCACTCATTAGTGAAACGGGATGAGGGAGGTGGTTTCAGTCACCTCCCACTGCTTTGTCTGCTCATTCACTCTTTCATTCCTTCAGCAAATACTTATTGTCTACTTGGTAATGGGATTCTTGCTAAGCCCTGGAGACACTGGTTCCAGACATAGGAGAATTTATGATCTAGTGGAAAGAGTCACACAAAAAATTAATGTATGGGCTGGGGATGTAGCTCAGTGGAACAGCATCTGCCTGGCCATGTGTGAGGCTCTAAGTTCAATGTCCAACACTGCAAACAAACAAAAACGTGAGGTGGGTGTGGTGTAGGTGGATCAACTCAAGTTTGAGGCCAGCCTGGGCTACACATTGAGATGCTGTCTCAAAAAACAAAGCAAAGCAGGGAGGGGGGGATGTAAATCTCACAAATGCAAGGTAGGTTTAGCATCCAAAACCCAGTTCGGGTGGCATCAATTCCTATCAAAAAAAAAAAAAATGGCAAAAATGACAATCATCTCATAAATGCAAAAAAAGCATTTGACAAAATCCAACACCTTTCTATGATAAAAACACTCAATATCCTAGAAATAGAAAGAGAACTTCCTCAATCTGATAAAGGGTGTCTACAAAAAACTACCTGGTGAAAGACTGGATGCTTTCCCCCTAAGAGCAAGGCAAGGATATCTGCCCTTGCCACTTCTCTTCAACATTGTCCCGGAGGTTTTAGCCCTGACACTTGGGGTAGGGGAGGCATCTCACTGGAAAGGAGTAAGGCCACCTCTGCAGATAACATGATTTTTTTTTGAGTTCTTATATATAGAAAATCATAAACAATCTACTAAAAATCTATTAGAACTAATGAAGAGTCCCAAAAGGTTGCAAGACACAAGGCTGGCATAGTATACTATATTTCCATACATTAGTAATGAACAACCTGAAAATGAAATCAAGAAAACAATTCCATTTCTTTTTCCAATACTGAGGGGTTGAATCCAGGGCCATGCAGATGCTAGGGAATGGCTTCACCGTTGAGCTGCACGCTTGGCCCTTTTATTACGTTTTATTTTGAGACAAGATCTTGCCAATTTGCACAGGCTGCATCTAGCCTTGAGCCTGTGATCCTCCTGCCTCAGCTTCCTGAGGCACTGGGATGACAAGTATGTGCCATGGCACCTAGCTACAATTCTCTTTATGCTGGCATGAAAAAGGATAAAATACATAGGAGTAAACTTTTAAAAGTATAAATCTTTTACTCTGAAAAAAAATCATTGAAAGAAATTAAAGATCTTTTTTGTGTGTATGTTTTGGTTTTGGTTTTGGTTTTGGTTTTTTGAGAGAGTGTGTTTCTGTGTAGTCCAGGCTGGCCTGGAACTCACTATGTAGATCAGACTGGCCTCAGACTCATGTTGATCCTCCAGCCTCAGCCTCCCACGTGCTGAGATTACAGGTTTGTGCCACTCTGCCCATCTTGAAAGAAATTAAAGATCTAAACAGGAAGACATCCTACATTCATGGATTAGAAAATTTAAATATTGTTAAGATGGTGATACTCCCAAGTTGATCTATGAATGTGGTACAATCTCTACAGATTTAGTGCAATCCTAGCTGGCAACCAGGCATAGTGGTACACACCTGTAATCCTAGCAGTCAGGAAAGGGAGGCAAGAAGATCATGAGTTTGAGGTCAGTGAGACCCTGTCTCAAATAACCAAGGGCTGGGTATACAGTTTAATGGTAGAGCACTTGCCTAACATGCATAAGGCCCTGGGAACAAAAGAAAAAACCAAGCATTGATGAAGATTAAGAGGAATTAGAAACTCAGCAGATGTGGTGGCCTATGCGTATAATCCCTACTTGGGAGGCTGAGGCAAGGGGACCACAATTTAGAGGCCAGCCTGGGAAACAGAGAAAGCTTGTCTCAAAACAAAGTAAAAAAATAGGGTTGGAGATAGCCTTGTTTTTGTTCAGTGGTAGAGCGCTTGCTTTGCAAGCATGAGACCCCAGATTTGATCCCCAGCACCACCCCCTCACACACACACAACACAAAACAAAACAACAACAAAAGCAAAGCTACTCATTGCTGATGGGTATGCACAATTGTGTGGCCATTTTGAAGAATGATCCAGTAATTTCTCTCAAAGTGTTTATAATCAAGCTCTCATATGATCCATAAATCCCAACCCTAGGTATACATCCAAGACAAATGAAAACATGGCCACACAAAAATTTGTACATGAATGTTCACAGCAGCATTATTCATATCAGCTAAAAAAAATAGAAACAACTCATCAACTCTGTCCATCAACTTCTGAATGGATAAACAAATCAGTGTATCTATACAATCAAATACTAATTGGCAAGAAAAAGGAATAAAGCTAGGACTTAGCTCAACTGGTAGAGTGCTCTTCTACAGTCTCTGTGGCTCTAGGTTCCATCCCCAGCATCACAAAAACAGGAAAAGAAATGTGCAATGAAATGCATGCATGAAAATGTCATAATGAGACCCACTAAGTTGTACATTAAAAATTACTAATAAAGAGCCAGGTGCGGTGACACATGCTTATAATCCCAGAGGCTGGGGAGGTGGAGGCAGGAGGAGCGCAAGTTTGAGACCAGAGGTAGTCTGCGTAATTTAGTGAGAACTTGTCTCAAAAAAGTAAAATAAATGGGCTGGTGGTGCAGCTCAGTGGTCCAGCACTTGCAAAGCATGCAATCACGAGGCCCTGGGTTCAACCCCCAGTACCACACACACACACACACACACACACACACACACACACACACACAAAGTTACTAATTAAAAAAAGTGAAAAACAAACAAACAAAAAACAAAACAAAACAAAAACAAGAGAAGGACATGGCAATTCACTCCTGAGTCAATCCTGAAACAATCAGCCATTGAAAACCCAATAAGGAAGGAGAAGGGGCACAAGAGGGTAAGGCGGAAGTTGTGTGTGCAATGTACAATGAAATGCATATATGGAATGTCACAATGAAATACATGTCATAATGAAGCACATTAAGTTGTTCATTAAAGTTTTCCAATTAAAAAACATTAAAAAAATTTTAAAAAAGGGAAACCCAGTGAGGGTTGATATGAGTCAGACCTGACTCTAGGGCAGCTAACAACAAAAAGGAATAAAGTGCTGACACAGGCTAGCCTCATGGATGACCTGTGAAAATACTACACTAAATGAAAGAAGTCACTCACAAAAGCCTATATACTATATGGTCCCACAGGCATAAGATTCCTATGGTAGGCAAATTCATAGAGGCAGAAAATAGATGTTTGCCTAGGCCTAGGGGAAAATGGGAGGGGAACAACTGGAAAGACTAGAAGGCTTCTCTTAGGGGTGACAGAAATGTTCCACAGAGGTTTGTGTAACTCTGAGAATAGATTAACAAGAACTAAAATGTGTACTTGAAATGAGTGAACTAGATGAAGTGACTTGTATCCCAATAAATCTGTTTAATAAACAAAGATATGCTAGCAAATAGCAAAGCACAGTGACAGCTGCACACAGCATCAGAACACAAGACAGTGGCCTAAGTGTGTGGGTATGCAAGACACACACACACAAGGTGGCAGTGCCATGGAAGGCCTTCTGGAGGAAGAGACATCTGAGTTCAGGTTCAAATGCCTAGGTTTGATGGGGACAGAAGGCGCAAAGCCTAAGGAGACAATGAGAAACCCCCTGTCCATGGGTGGGCCTGGAACATGCATTCCATCAAGATGGGAGCAGTGTCCCATTCCACTCTCAATGCCTAGAGCCAGTCAGGTCCCTGACACAAAACAAACCAACCTGTCAATATCTGTTTTAAATATTCAAGTCATTTAGTTTACTATGTACCAGACTCAATTCCAGACTATAATGGTGAATGAGAAAGACTGAGGCCTGCCCATGAAGCTCACATACTAGGAAGGGAGATAGAAAATACGGGTGAGAATAAATTTATAACACAACTTCAGGTAATCAGGGGAGAAAAATGAAGCCAATTAAGAACAGCTGAGGATGTAGCTCAGCGGGACAGCACTTGCCCAGTGTGTCTAAGGTCCTGGGTTCAATTCCCAGCACCACAATAAAAAGAGTGAAACAAAGCAAAAAAAAGAAAAAAGATCTAGTCAAGTGTGGGGGCAAATTCCTGTAATCCCAGCACTTGGGAGACTGAGTGAGAGGATTTCAAGTTTGAGGCCATCTCTAGTTCTGTCCATTTTCCAGCAAAGGCCACAATTTTGTCCTTCCTTATGGCTGAATAAAACTCCATGGTGTATATATAACACATTTTCCTTATCTACTCATCTGCTGATGGACACTTAGGTTGATTCCATATCTTGGCCATTGTGAATAGGACTGTAATAAACATGAATGAGCAGGTATCTCTATAGTGTGTTGACTTATATGCCCAGGAGTGAGATACCTGGGTCACATGGTAGTTCTATTTTCAGTTTTTTGAAGAACCTCCATACTGATCCCCATAGTGGCTATAGCAACCTACATTCCCAAGGGAAGCTTATTTTAGGGAGGTGAGGGAAGGCCTCTCGGCTGATGTGATATGTACATGACACCTGAAGAAAGGGAGGCAAATTGGAGGAAGACTTCAGGAGAGGAAACAGCATGTGCAAAGGCCATGGGGCAGGCGTGATCTTGGAAAGACTGCTATGTAGATGCAGAGGGCCAGGAGCAGCATGTCCTCTGAGCACAGATTGGTGCCTGGACCCAACTCTGGTTGGCCCTGCAGGACTGGATCCTATGAGATGAAGCCACAGGTGGGTCATTAGCAGGAAGACAGCATGATATGATTTGTGTTTTAAAAGGATGGCTTTGATTACCATGCAAAGATTAGACTACAAGGGACAGAGACTGCACTGGGGGCAGAGAGAGCAGCTAAGGAGAACACTGATAATGATAGTGGAAGGGTGAGAAAGAGCTGGGCCAGGAGATAATGTGAAGACAGGTGGATGCCATGCATGGGTGGTGTAGGAGTCAATGATGAGCCCTAAGTTTCTGATTGGGTAGCCCAGTGGATACTAGCTGAGACAAGGAAGATGGGCAGGAAGAGTGTGGGGCAGTGCTGTTTTCCACTTGTGAAGTCTGAAGGGTCTGTGGGATAGCCAACAAAGACCACGCGCAGGCAGCTGAACAGGCACCTGGGAGGCAGGAGCCATCAGCCCAGAGACTCAAAGTGGACAAGCTCACGATCTCAGTGAAAAACCTGGGACAGGATGCAATCACACAAAGGCAGTGACACTCAATGGGGTAATACTGCCCCCTAGGGGCAATTTGGAAACTGGTGGTGGTGGTGTTAGGTGCCAAGTCTTGTTAGGGTCCAACTCATAGTGGCCTTCGTAGAGTTTTCAATGGTTGTTTTTCAGAATTGTTTCTGGAGTGGGCCGCCACAACCTTCTCCCACTTTTGCAGTGCTAGGTATTGAACCCAGGGATTCAGCATACTCTACCAATTGAGCTAAACCCCGCTCTCTCTCTCTCTCTCTCTCTCTCTCTCTCTCTCTCTATATATATATATATATATATATGTATGTATGTATATTTGTTGTTGTTGGGTGCTGTAGAGTCCGACTTATAGTGATCCTATGTACAACAGATGGAAACACTTCCCAATTCTGTGCCAGGCACACAATCTTATTTATGTTTAAGCCCGTTGTTGCAGACACTGTATCAATACAGCTGGTGGAGGGTTTTCCTTTTTTTTGTTGACTTGCCACTCTCCCAAACATGATGTCTTTCTCCAGGGATTGCTCTCTCCTGACTGCATGTCTGAAATATGTAAGACACAGTCTGGGCATTCTTGCTTCCAAGGAGCACTCTGGTTTCACCTCTTCTAGGACAGATCTGTTGGTTCTTTTGGCAGTCCATGGTATACTGTGTTGTTGTTGTTAGGTGCCGTTGAGTCGGTATCCGACTCATAGCGACCCTCATAGGATTTTCAATGTCAGACTGTTTCAGGATTGCCTTGGGAGTGGATTGCCAGGTCCTTCTCCCATTTTTGCGGTGCTGGGAATTGAACTCGGGACCTCAGAGACTGCAGCGCAGCGCTCTAACAACTGAGCTAAATCCAAACCCATGGTATACTATACATGTGTGTGTGTATATATATATATATATAATTTGTTGTTAGGTGCTGTCAAGTCGGTGTCCAGCTCATAGCGACTCTATGTACAACAGAAGAAACACTTGTCAGTGCTTCTCTGCTGTTCATGGGGTTTTCTTTTATTTTATTTATTTTTTTTGGTGGTACTGGGTGTTGGACCCAGGGCCTCACGCTTGCATGCTCTGCAAGTACTGGACCACTGAGCTGCACCCCCCAGTCCATTTTTTACTTTTTGAGACAGGGTCTTGCTAAGTTATGCAGAGTGCCTCTGGTCTTGAACTTGCAATCCTCCTGCCTCTGCCTCCTGAGCTGCTGGGATTACAGGCATGCACCACTGCACCTGGCAGTTCATGGGGTTTTCAATGGCTGATGGTTTTTTGGGAGTGGGCTGTTGGGTCCTTCTCCCAAGCCTACAGAACCTGGTGTTCCCAGGCGGTCTCCCATTCAAGTACTGTCAGTGCTGTCAGTGATAGAATAATATCCACTGTGAAGAATGGGAACGACAGAAAATTTAATTGTACTCATGAGGAATCTGTACGTGGACCAGGAGGCAGTCGTTTGAACAAGACAAGGAAACATTGCCTGCTTAGCTTCTGAGATCTAATGGCTCAGATATCACAGTGGTATGGTTGCAGGATATATATGTATACTATAGGGTATGGTTTTTGATTGTATGAATCTAGGAAAATTAGAAATGGAGCACATAAACATCAACATTCTATGTATTGGTGAGCTAAAATGGACTGGCATGGGCCATTTTGAATCAGATAATCATGTGGTCTACTATACTGAGAATGACAAATTAAAGAGAAATGAAGTTGCATCCATCATCCAAAAAGACATCTCAATATCTGTCCTGAAGTACAATGCTATCAGTGATAGAATAATGTCCATATGCCTACAAGGAAGGCCAGTTGTTATGACTGCTAATTCAAATTTACACACCCACCACTAAGGCCACAAATGAAAATATAGAAGATTCTTACCACCTTCTGCAATCTGAAATAGACTGAACACGCAAGTAGGAGGTACTGATAATTATTGTGACTGGAATGCAAAAGTTGGAAACCAAGAAGGAGGCTCAGTAGTTGGAAAATATGGGCTTGGTGACAGAAATGATGCTGGGGATCACATGACATAATTCTGTCAAACCAATGACCTTTTCATTGCAAATACATGTTTTCACTAACATGAATGGTACTTATACACATGGAATTCACCAGATGAAACATACAGGAACAAAACTGACTACACTTGTGGAAAGAGACAATGGAGAAGCTCAATATCAAATGTCAGAAAAAGATCAAGTGCTGATTGCAGATCAAACCATCAACTGCTCATATGTAGGTTCAAACTGAAACTGAAAAACTTTAGAACAAATGTACAAGAGCCAAGGTATCACCTTGAGTATATCTCACCTGAGTTCAGGGAACATATGAAAAATAGGTTTAATGTGTTAGACACTAATGATCAAAGACCAGATGAGGCATGACATCAGAGACATCGTTTGTGAGGAAAGCAAAAGGTTATTAAAAAGACAAGAAAAAAGAAAAGACCAAATTACATGTCAAAGAATCTCTGAAACTTGCTCTTGAATGTAGAACAGCTAAAGCAAAAGAAAGACATGATGAAGTTAAGCAACTAAACAGAAAATTTCAAAGGGCATCTTGAAAAGAAAAATCAAATACCATGACATGTGCAAAGAGCTGGAGATAGAAAACCAAAAGGGGCCAGGTGTGGAGGCTCATACCTGTGATCCCAAGCAACTTGGGAGGCTCCAGGAGACAGGACAACCACAACTTCGAGACCAGTGGCAGTCTGCATAATTTAGCGAGACCCTGTCTCAAAATAAAAATAAAAATAAAAATAAAAATATGGGTTTCGGTATAGCTCAGTGGTACAACACTTGTAAAGCATGCAAGCATGAGGCCCTGAGTTCAATCTCCCCAGAACTGCAAGAAAAAAGAAAGAAAGAAAGAAAGAAGAAAGAAAGAAAGAAAGAAAGAAAGAAAGAAAGAAAACCAAAAGGGAAGAACATGCTCTGTTTTTCTCAAGCTTGAGGAATTGAAAAAAAAAAAAATCGAGCCTCTAGTGGCAATAGAGAAGGACTCTACAGGGAAAATATTAAACAAAGCAGGAAACATCAAAAGAAGATGGAAGGAATACACAGTATTATTATACTAAAAGGAATTGGTAGATGACCAACTATTTCAAGAGGTTGCATCTGATCAGGAACCAATGGTACTGAAGGAAGAAGTGGAGGCTGCCTTGAAGGAATTGGTGAAACATAAGGTTCCAGGAATTGATGGAATACCAATAGAGATGCTTCAACAAACAGATGCAGCACAAGCTTACTTGTTTGTTCCAAGAGATTTGGAAAACAGCTACCTGGCCAACTGACTGGAAGAGAACCATATTTGTGCCTATTCCCAAGAAAGGAGATCCAACCAAATGCAGAAATTATTGAATGATTTCATTAATAGCAAAATTTTGCTAAAGATCATTCAAAAGTGACTGCAGCAGGTTTTAGACAGGGAGCTGCCAGAAAATCAAGCTGAATTCAGAAGAAGGCACACAATGAGGGACATCATTGCTGATGTCAGATGGTTATTAGCCGAAAGCAGAGAATACCAGAAAGATGTCTATGTTTTACTGACCATGAAAAGACATTTGACTGTACTCATGAGGATTCTGTACATGGACCAGGAGGCAGTCATTTGAACAGAACAAGGAAACACTGCCTGGTTTAAAGTCAAGAAAGGTGGGTATCAGGGCTGTGTCCTCTCACCATACCTTTTCAATCTCTATGCTGAGCAAATAATCTGAGAAACTTAATTTTATGAAAAAGAACGTGGCATCAGCATTGGAGGAAGACTTATTAACAACCTGTGTCATGCAGATGACATAATACTGCTTGTTGAATAAAGATTTGAAACATGTACTGATGAAGATCACAGAACAAAGCCTTCAGTATGGATTGCACTTCAACATCAACAAAACACAAATCCTTACAACTGGGTCAGTAAGCAACTTCATAATAAATGGAGAAAAGATTGCGGTTGTCCAAGATTTTTCTTTACTTGGTTCTATAATCAACATCTGTGGAAGCAGCAGTCAAAAAATTAAAAGACGAGCTGGGCATGGTGGCTCACCCTGTAATCCCAGCAACTCAGGAGGTGGAGGCAGGAGGATGGCAAGTTTGAGACCAGAGGCAGTCTGTGTAATTTAGCAAGACCCTGTCTCAAAATAAAAAGTAAAAATTGGGTATAGCACTTGGAAAGCACGCAAGTGCAAGGCCCTGGGTTCAACCCCTCAGTACTGGGGGCAAAAAAAAAAAAAAAAAAAAAAAAAAGAAATCAGGAGACACATTGCATTGGGAAAGCTATTGCAAAAGACCTCTCTAAAGCGTTAAAAAGTAAAGATGTCACAGTGAAGACAAAAGCGACCCTGACTCATGCCATGGTATTTTCCTTTCCATCATATGGTTGTGAAAGCTGGACACTGAATAAGGGGGACAGGAAAAGAATACATGCTTTTGAATTATGGTGCTGGAGACATCTATTGAATATACCATGGACTGTCAAAAGAACCAACAGATCTGACCTAGAAGAAGTGCAATCAGAGTGCTCCTTAGAAGCAAGGATGGCTAGACTCCATCTATTATTTTTGGACATATTTTTGGATGTATTTTTGGACATATACTTAGGAGGGATCAATCCCTGGAGAGGGACATCATGTTTATGAGAGTGGTACGTCAACAACAACAAAAAAAGGAAAACTCTCAACTATGTGGATTGACACAGTATCTACAAAAATGGGTTTAAACATAAATAAGATTGTGAGCCTGGCACAGAATTGGAGAAAGGTTTTGTTCTGTTGTGTACAGGGTTGCTATGAGTGGGACCCAATTCGACAGGACCTAACAACACCACTAGTATTTCTATGGAGGTCCAGGGAATCTAGATGTTCTGCAATGCCCCATCTAATGGAGAATTATTTTAAATCCCCTTGGACTTTCAAATGTTCTGACAAATATTCACACAAATGAGAAAAAGCTGTTTATAATAACCTAGGCCTTGTTGTTGTTGTTAGGTGCCCTCGAGTCTTGTCCAACTCATAGAGACCCTCATAGGGTTTTTAATGGCAGATTGTTTTGGGATTGCCTTGGGAGTGGGTTGCCACATCCTTCTCCCATTTTTGCAGTGCTGGGAATCGAACTTGGGACCTCGGAGACTACAGCGCAGCGCTCTACCAACTGAGCTAAATCCCAGCCTGACCTAGGCCTAGAACTTCATTTTTCCATATAAATTCAAACAATTACATTTTTACACTGACTTTTTCCACAAGTTGACCTCTCACATAAACTGAACAAACATTTAGTTTCTTTTTGTTCAGAATTTTATGAAGGTATTTTCACTATCTCAGAAAAGCATGACACTGTGATTCTGCCAACAGGATACATCTGTCAGTCCACACCTCATAGCTAACTGTTGCTCTAGACAGAAGTCTACATGTTTAATATTTTGTATAATAGCTATGTCCAAGCAGTTAAATACAGAAGTGCAAACCAGGCATAGTGACACATGCCTGTAATCCCAGCACCAGGGTGGCTGAGGCAAGATGATTGCTGTGAGTTTGAGGCCAAACTGGGCTATGTAGTGAGTTCCAGGTCACCCAGGACTACATAGTGAGACCCCAAGTCTCAAAAAAAAAAAAAAAAAAAAAAGCTTATATTACCAGTGACTCAGGAAGAGGAGGTAGGAGGACCCCCAAGTTCGAGGCAGAGGCAGCCTGTGCAATTTAGCAAGACCCTGTCTCAAGATAAAAAATCAAAAAAGCAGCAGGGCACTGTGGCTCACACCTATAATCCCAGCAACTCAAGAGGCGGAGGCAGGAAGATCACAAGTTTGAGACTAGAGTCAGTCTGTGTAATTTAGCGAGACCCTGTCTTAAAGTAAAAAGTAAAAAACATGGGCTGGGGGTATAGCTCAGTGGCACAGCACTTGCTAAGCATGCAAGTGTGAGGCCCTGGGTTCAACCCGTTAATACCACAAATAAATAAATAAATGAATAAATAAATAAATAAATAAATAAATAAAGGGTGTTGGGGGTGCAGCTCAGTGGTAGAGGACTTGCAAAGTATGCATGAGGCCCTAGGTTCAGTACCCCTGTTGTTGTTAGGTGCCATTGAGTTGGTATCTGACTCATAGTGACCCTACATACAACAGGTAAAACACTATTGTCAGTGCTTCTCTGCTATTCATAGGGTTGTCAATAGCAGATTGATTTTTGGGAGCAGGTTACCAGGTCCTCCTCTCAGCCTACAGTATCTGATGTTCCTAGGTGGTCTCCCATCCAACTACTAACCAGGCCCGGCCCTGCTTAGCTTCCAAGATCTGATGAGATCAGATGCCACAGTGCTATGGCTGCAGGCTCAGTACCCCTAGTACTGCAAAAATAAATTAATTAATTAACAAAATTAATAATAATACTGAAGTCCATATTATTTTGTTGCAAGTCACTTTCCTTTAGTTTTCCTTTATATATATTACGATTAAGGCCTAATATTATTTTTTTCCAATTATGCTTTGGAAGGATATTCTAAGTATGACTTTTGCTCCAGCATGGAAAGTATTGGTATAAGAGGTAAGTCCTAGACTAAAAGGGTTATGGACAGTTAAAGAGTGAATACAGATAGAGAAGTCTATAACTGGCCTATGATTTCATCAGATCTCGGAAGCTAAGCAGAGTTGGGCTTGGTTAGTACTTGGATGGGAGACTACCTGGGAATATCAGTTGTTATAACCTTAGAAGAAGGACCCAGCAGCCCACTTCTGAAACAATCAGACATTGAAAACCCTATGAATAGCAGAGAAGCACTGACAATAGTTCCAGGCATGGCATGGTGTTGGGTAGTGTATCCTTCTGTTATACGTAGAGTTGCTATGAGTCAGACCTGACTGGACAGCACCTAACAACAAACAATAGATACAAAAGATAAATCAAAATTAAGCTCCAGGTCCTTCCAACAATTTAGAGACAGGAGCTGGGGAGAGGCAGGAGGAATAGTCAATGGGTAGAAAGCTACAGAGGAGGGAGGTGTTATGCCAGCCATGTGGAAAAGGGCACAAGGAGAGCACAGCAAACAGCATCACATGCACTGAAAGTAGAAAAGGGGCTGATGTTTGAATGCTAGCAAGGTAGAGACTGCTGGCATTTCTTTCTTCCTTTTCTTTTCCTCCTTCCTTCCTTTCTTTTCTTTTTCTTTTTCTCTTTCTTTTTCTTCTCTTTCTTTTTATTTTTGTGGTGCTGGGGATCCAACCCAGGGCCTTGTATAAGCTAGGTAAGTGTTCTACCACTAAGCTACACACCCCATCTGTTGGCATCTTTGATGATAGACAGAAGATGGGACAGAGAAGAAAGTCCCCCTGAAGGGGCTGAAGAAAGAAATACCGAGTCTTATAAGGTTTCCTGAAGGTGGGTCTGGTGGCACATGTCTATAAATTCAAGCAACTGGGGATGCTGAGGCAAGAGGATCACAAGTTCAAGGCCAGAGGCAGCCTGTGCAATTTAGCAGCAAAACCCTGTCTCAAAATTAAAAATAAAAAAGAGGGTGTGGATGCAACTTAATTAAGCACTTGCCTAGCAGGCATGAGGCCCTGGGTTCAGTTCCAAGCAACACACACACACAAACATACACGCACACGTTGTAGTAGTTTTGCTGCTGGGCTGGAGATGCAGCTTAGTGGTACAATGCTTGCCTAGCATAAGCAAGGGTCTAGGTTCAATCCCCAGGACCACAAAAGGAGTTTTGCTAAAAAAAAGGCACCAGGAAATTAGAGTGGCAGCAAGGTGGACAACAGGGAGTCAAAGAAGAGTTCTTTAGTTTTTTAATGGCTGGCAATGTTGCAACACATTTGTGTGCTGATAAGAGAGCGCATGAAGCCTGCAGGACTGCAGAAGGATGAAAGAGGAAGGGATGGCAGTAAGGTCTGACTGGAGGGGCTGGCTGATCAATTCTCTGGCAGTGGAGAGAAGGCAGACCAGGGGCAGCAGACAACGTGGATGGGGGGTAAATTTTGTCTTCATGGGAAGATGAAATAGGCTGTGCTAACTGCTTCTGTTTGGGAGAAGGACTTGGCAACCCCCTCCCCAAAATCAATCTGCCATTGAAAACCCTATGAACAGCAGAGAAGCACTGACAATAGTGTTTCCCTGTTGTACAGAGGGTCGCTATGAGTCGGATACCGACTCGATGGCACCTAACAACAACAACAACTGCTTCTATAAGAAACAAGATCATCACCTGAAAGCAAGTGTCTGGGAGGACGCTGGAGGGTGACGAGCAGAGAAAGGGCATGGTTTCAGACTGGGTGAGGCTTCACTGTGGCATCCTAGGAGGATCTCCAGGCACTGCTCAAGACACTTAAGACCTGCTTCCTTCCACTTGAGGGGACCAGGTAGTTCCAGTGGTGTGCCTTTCTCCAGCAGGCAGAGAGTTCTGTGCCAGGGGAGCAGGAGAAAGTGAAAGACAGCCATGTTTCAAGGCAAGAACAAGGAGGCGCAACCACTGAGAGAAGGGATAGAAGGGGAGGGCGGCGTGAATGGAGTAGATGGGAAGGACACCCATGAGTGAGGACAGGATGCGTTCCAGCCATGAGAGCTGGCCAAAGGATGGCACTATGACAGATGAGGAAATCTGAATATGCATGGCAGATTAGATAATAGTATAGCACTATTCATCTTGTGATTTTGATGACAATGTTGTAATAATATTAAAAATGCCCTTGTTCTCAGGAATGTAAGCTGAAGTATTTAGTGGTGAAGGAATATGGAGTCTCCAACTTACTTTCAAATGGCTCCAAAAAAAAAAAAATGTGCACTGTCTAAATGTGCAGAGGGGTTGGGATTTAGCTCAGTTGGTAGAGTGCTGCTCTGTGATCTCTGAGGTCCTGGGTTCAATTCCCAGCACTGCAAAAATGGGAGAAGGATGAGAAAGCTGGGCACGGGGCACACACCTGTAATCCCAGCACTCAGGAGGCTGAGGCAGGAATATTGTGAGTTCCAGGCCAGTCTGGGCTATGTAGTGAGATCCTGTCTAAAAAAGGGAAAAAGTTTTGATTGGATAATAAGAAAATTTTTTTGCCCAGCAAAAATATCATAAGCAAAGGAAAATAATGAAAACAACAACCTGACAAGCTGGTAGAAATGTTTATGTGCAACCTATATCACAGACTATCTAATATCTTAATACCTGAAGAACTCTTGGGCTAGGGACTTTGCTTAGTTGGTAGAGCACTTGCCTAGCTGCATAAGGCCCAGGTTTGATTCCCAGTACCACAAAACCTTTTATAACTTGAAAGACAGCTGGGTACAGTGTGGCATATGCTTATAATCTCAGTGACTTGGGGAGCTGAGGCAGGAAGATCAAGGGTTCAAGGCTGAGACTGCCTATGCAACTGAGCAAGACTGTCTTAAAATTAAAAACAAAAAAAATATTTTAAAAAAGGGGCTAGGCCAGGGCTAGGCTGGGATTACAGGTGGCACACACCTGTAATCCCAGCAACTCAGGGAGCAGAGGGACTTCCTAAATTCAAGACCAAAGGCAGCCTGTGCAATTTAGTGAGACCCTGTTGCAAGATAAAAAATTAAAAAAGGTCTAGGGGTGCAGTTCAGTGGTACAGCACTTGCCTAGTATGCACGAGGCCACGGGTTCAATGCCCCCAGTACTAAAACAAAACAAAATAAAATAAAATATTAAAATAAAATAAATAATAAAAAGGGGCTGGAATGGCCAGGCATGGTGGTGTACACCTGTAATCCCAGTGTCTTGGGAGGCAGAGGTAGGAGGATTGCAAGTTCAAGGCCAGAGGCAGCCTGCGTAATTTAGGATATGCTGCTAAATGAATAACATAAAAGCACAAAAGAGAGTTGGGAGAAGGACGTGGCAATCCACTCCTGAGGCAATCCTGAAAAACAATCAGCCATTGAAAACCCTATGAGGGCCACTATGAGTTGGACACGACTCCATGGCACCTAACAACAACAAAAGAAAGTATGTTCAGAATATCCTGGATTTTATATAAGAATGAAGGGGGTAATAACGAAACATTCTTTTTTCTGGTTATATTTGCAAAAGGAAATAAAAAAAAAGGATTAGCCAGAATAATGGAATTGGTTCCCAATAGGAGATGTGTGGGCACTCCTACTTGCAAAGCATATGTGAGGCCCTGGGTTCAACCCCCAAGAATACCATAAAAAATAAATAAATTAGAAGCCAGGCATAGAGGCATGTGCCAGTAGCCCAAGCAATTGGGAGTCAGAGACAGGAGGACTGCAAGTTCAAGTCCATCTTAGACTACAAAAACAAACACAAACCAAAACAAAACCCTAAATTAAATTAAATCAATAAGGGTGAGAGAAGCCCTAAAAGTTAATACAAACAGAAACAAATGAACATAAGTCAAATGGATAACCTAGCCATATTGAAGAGGGAAGAAGGAATCCAACACTTTTTGTTTTTGTAGGGTCTCACCAAGTTACACGGGCTGCCTCAGCCTCCTGAGTAGCTGGGATTACAGATGTGAGCCATTGTGCTTGACTTTCCGACAACTTTTGAACACAGTATTTAGACTCTGAAACTACAGAGTAAAAATAAAGAAGGACAGAGAAATTGTGGGTAGTAATATAATTGCAGCAGTTCTGAAACTAGTTTTTATTATAGGATTGAGCAAATAAGTCAATATACTGACATTACTGGGAGCGAAGGCTCTCACTATGAGAGAAAGGAGATATAAATATGTCAGAGAAGAACCTTATAGTATTGAACTGAAACTAGAATATCAGCATGAACCCCTGATATTATATTTCTCTCCCTCTATCATCTCTCTCTCTCTCTCGTTCTCTCCCTCTCTCCCTCTCTCACGTACACACACACACACACACACACACACACATACACACACACACACACACACAGTCTTCCCAGCCCTATCTGCTGAAAGGGCCTAGAAGCACTGATATCCTAGTGGCAGTGTACACACCCAGCATCCAGATCTTTTCCTACTTAAAAGGAACAGAGGCTTCTTGGAGAAATAGCTGATTCTGGGGTTAGAGCACAGAAGAAGATAAAATTGCCCATCCTATTGCACCAGAAAGAAAGGAAATGCTCAACATATTCATGGCTAATGTCAAGGGGGATATAAGCAAGCTTGATGAGGCTCCCAATGGCCAGACTTAGGACAATTTGAACAACTGACAATGGAATGATTGCAATAGATTAAAATGCATTGAAAAAGACATGCCTGTAAACCTGTAATCCCCGTACTCAGAAGGCTGAGGCAGAGGGATCACTGAAAGTTCAAGGCCAGCCTGGTCTACAAAGTAAGTGCCAGGCCAGCCAGGACTACATAGCAAGATCCTGTTTCAAAAACAAAAACAACATCAACAACTAAAAAAAACCTAAAACAAAAAAGTCTCATGAGTCTACACTACTACACAAAACACATAACATATAACAAAGTTGTTGTTGTTAAGTGCTGTCAAGTCGGGACCAGCTCATAGTGGCCCTATGTACAACAGATAGACACTGCCCAACACTATGCCATGCCTGGGACTATTGTCAGTGCTTCTCTGCTATTTGTAAGGTTTTCAATGTCTGTTTTTTGGGACTGTGTTGCCTGGTCCTTCTCCCGGGCCTATGGCACCTGGTGTTCCCAGGTGGTCTCCCATCCATGTACTAACCAGGCCTGACCCTGCTTAGCTTCTGAGGTCTGATGGGATAGGACACCACAGTGGTATGGCTGCAGGAATATAACAAAAGAGGAGAAAGAAAAACAGAAGAACAGAAGGCTTTTTTAAATAGTAGAATCCTAACTAAAATAAAGTAGGACAGTGGTATTGTTTTTTGTTTGTTTCCTTTTGAGACAGGGTCCTGATGTATACTCCAGGCTGGCCTGGCACTTGCTATGTAGCCCAGGCTGGTCTGAAACTCACTATGTAGCTCTGGATATCTTCAAACTGGAGATCCTCCTGCCTCTGTCTCCTGAGTGCTAGGATTACAGGCATGCACTAGTATGCCCAGCAGGAATGCCAATTTTTAAAAAGGGAACAAAGTTGGAAAGTTACCATCACAGTCACAATTTAGGTTTTGTTTGTTGTTTGCCGAAGCCAGGGCCTCATTGATACTTCGCAAGTGTTCTACCCCCCGCCCCCCCCCTTTTTTTTTGGCAGTGCTTGCAAGTTGAACCCATGGCTTCACAGATACTTTGTATGTGCTCTACCACTGGGCTGCACCCCCTATCCCATTATTTATTTATTTCTATTTTTTTGAGGTACTGGGGGTTTGATCGCAGGGTTTTATGCATGCTTTGCAAGTGCTCTATCACTGAGCTGCAACCCTAGCTCATTTTTAAATCTTTTATCTTGAGACAGGGTCTTAAGTTATGCAGGCTGCCTCTGGCCTCAAATTTGCAGTCCTGCCTCCATCTCCTGAGTCACTGGGATTACAGGCATGCACCACTGTTTGGCTCATTTTTTATTTTGAGTCAGAGTCTTGCTAAATTACACAGGCTACCTCTGGCCTTGGACCTGTAATTCTCCCGCCTTAGCCTCTTAAATCGTTGGGACTACAGGTGTGAAGCATGGCACCTGGCACCCTTTTTTAGATTTTATCTTGAGACAGGGGCTCACTAAATTATGCCAGCTGCCTCCGGCCTAAAATTTGTGATCCTCCTGCCTCAGCCTCCTAAATCACTGGGATTAGAGGTGTGTGCTTTCACACCTGGCCTTTTTTTTTTTTTTTTTTTTTTTTTTTTTTGGTGCTGGGGATTGAACCCAGGGCCCTGCGCTTGCATGCTCTGCAAGTGCTGGACCACTGAGCTGCACCCCCAGCCCATTTTTTTACTTTTTGAGACAGGGTCTCGCTAAGTTATGCAGACTGCCTCTGGTCTTGAACTTGCGATCCTCCTGCCTCCGCTTCCCGAGCCGCTGGGATTACAGACGTGCACCACCGTGCCCGGCTTTTTTGGCATTTTTTGAGACAGGGTTTCCCTGTGTAGCCCAGGATGGCCTTGAACTCACATCCTTCTTCCTGTCTCTGCCTCCTGAGTGCTGGGATTACAGGTGTGTGCCACTATGCTCAGCATGGCCAGTTTTTTTCTTTTTAAAGGGCTCTAAAAATCCCTTGGGGCTGGGATTTAGCTCAGTGGGTAGAGCCATGCGCTGCAGTCTCTGAGGTCCCGAGTTCAATTCCCAGCACCGCAAAAATGGGGGAAGGGCCTGGCAATCCACTCCCAAGGCAATCCTGAAACAGTCAGCCATTGAAAACCCAATGAGAGTTGCTATGAGTCAGATACCGACTTGACGGCACCTAACTATAAATCCCTAGATGGTAGTCTTAAAGTAGCTCCCTACAGATCGTTTGTCTATAACACAGATGTATAAAAGTATCTTTGGAGAAGGAAAAACTGGCAGCTATAGCCTTAACCAATTACCCTCACCAATAGTGGGAAATTGAATACCAGCAATGATGGAGATAGACATATTCTGTGGTGTTCCTGCCAAAGATGCATACCCTGAATCTAATCATGAGGAAAGGACCAAACTCAAATGGGGAACATTCTACCAAACAATTGACCTTGAGTCTTTAAAAATGGCCATGTCAAGCCAGGCTCGGTGGCAGATGCCTACAATCCCAACAACTGAGGAGGCAGGGACAGGGGGACTGAAAAGCAGCCTGCATAACTTAGCAAGACCCTGTCTCAAAATACAAAAAAATAAAAGGGGCTAGGAGTGCAGCTCAGTGGCAGAGTGCTTGCAAAGTACATGCGAGGGCCTGGGTTCAATCCCCTAGTACTGCCAAAAAAAAAAAAAAAAAAAAAAAAAAAAAAAAAAAAAAAAAAAAAAAAAAAAAAAAAAAAAAAAAAAAAAAAAAAAAAAAAAAAAAAAAAAAAAAAAAAAAAAAAAAAAAAATGAAAAAAAGAAACAAAAAAGAAAAAAATACTTAAAGAACTGAAGGCTTGAGAGTTTAGTCATACAGATAGTGGCAAGGCTAGGAATAAAACTATTTTAGCCAGGTGCTGTGGCACATACCTGTAATCCCAGAGATTTGGGACACTAAACCAAGAGGATTGGGAATTCAAGGCCAGAGGCAGCCTGCTCAATTTAGTGACACCCTATCTCCCCCTGCCCCCAAAACCAATTTAAAGGGTGGGGAGCAACTTAGTGGTACAACACGTCCCTAGCATGTTTGAGGCCCTGGACACTGTGAGAACAACAAACTCCTTGGAAATTAACATTCAAAGCATCAAACAGAAACATGCACTATTATTGTGAAAACTGAAGAAAAACCTAGGTAAGCAGAGGGCAAGACTCCACTGCTAAGACTGAGCTTCCCTGCTACACTCTGCTACTTAACAGCACAGCTGCCAAGAAGGGAGTCGGTCCTCAGGTAAGGTAGGATATAGCTGTCCAGAAGGTGGTATAAATCAATACCCAAACCTTTAAAAATTCTCCTAAGAATTCTCACTGATTGTTACTGCAGTTGAGTATTCCTTATCCAAGATGCTTTGGACCAGGTGTTTCAGTGTTTTATTTTTTTCAAATTATAGAATATTTGTGTAGACTTTATCAGTTGAGCATCCATAATTTGAAAATCTTAAATCTGAAATGCTCCAAAATCGGAAACATTTGAGTGTCATATTGATATTCAAAACATTTCAGATTCTGAGCTGGGCATTGTGGTGGATGTCTCTGATCCCAGCACTTGGGAGGCTGAGGCAGGAAGATCTTGAGTTCAAGACCAGCCTGAGCTACATAGACACTGTCTCAAGGTCCAAAAACCAGCCAGGAATGGTGATGGACACCTGTAATCCTGGTGACTCCAGAAGTGGAGGCAGGAGGACTGAGCCCAAGGCCACAGGCAGCTGCATAACTTAATGAGACCCTGACTCAAAATAAAAAATAAAAAATGGGCTGGCGGTGTAGCCCAGTGGTAGAGCACTTGGAAAGTATGTGCAAGGCCCTAGGTTCAACCCCCTAGGGAAAAAAAAAGGCCAAACCAAACCAAACAGAATAACTCATAAAATTTCAGATTTTGGAGTATTTCAGATTTTGTACTAGGGATGCTTATTTTGTATATGACTTTTATATTAAATGATCAGAAATGAACATCCTCAGATGGTTCCAATGTGGAGAAAGTCTTCCCTCAAATCCAACACATTGTCAATCTCTGTAAATCTTGAGCTTACAGCCAAACCACCATCCTGCCTCTGCTATCCTCATAACATTTCTTTTGCATCACCAAGATCAGTTATGTTGATCCAGAGATTGCATCCAGAATTTCATTATATAACATCCAAATACAAAATGCATATGACTTAAAATTTGTTCCTAAATTTCATTCCCAGCATCAGGAATATGAACACGAGGGACACTTAACGTTACCTGTTTCATAATCTAATGGAATTAGAACATCTGTGATGCCTCCAAAAGGAACAGAAGCAGCACAAAGAACTCCACCTCTTCTGCCAGTTCACCTAAAAAAATACCAAGTGTATTCTGCAACAGTGTTTCTGCTACAACACTCTGTTAACTGTGAGCATGAGGAAAGGAGGGTCACACCACTTTGGGGTTTACATCTCTTGTAAGGTACACCCTTCCTCTCCCAATCCCTCTTCAGACCTACATCTAGCCCTTTGCTACTGTGAGTTTCCTAAATGGGCTCACTGCCTCCAATTTCTCTTTCCTCTATATGTTCATTCTATACAGAATGAAGTACAAATCTGATTACATCACAGGCCCGACTTGGTATTCTTTAAGAGCTTGTTAATGCCTAAAGGATGAAGTCCGTATCTCATAGCATGGTACATCAGATCTTCATTATCTGGGCCTGGTAAATTTCTCCAGGCTGTTTTCCTTTCCTAGAGTTGTTGTTGTTAGGTGCCGTCAAGTCGGTATCGGACTCATGGCGACCCTCATAGGGTTTTCAATGGCTGTTTCAGGATTGTCTTGGGAGTAGATTGCCAGGTCCTTCTCCCATTTTTGTGGTGCTGGGAATTGAACTCCGGACATCAGAGACTACAGCGCAGCACTGTACCAACTGAGCTAAATCCCAGCCCTTCCTAGAGTTAGGGTCTTGCTAAGTTACGCAGGCTGACTCTGGCCTTGAACTCAACAATTCTCCTGCCTGGATGAGGTCACCGCTCTACACCCAGCTTGCTTTATTCTCGAGTCAGTCCCAGCCCTGCCCATGCAATTGCCTCCTAGCACCGCTGCAATGCACAGAGGTATAGATAACCCTTGGGAGTAGCCATCTTGCTACCCAGTTCTTCTGCCACAAGTCCGCCCTTGTCCTTCCCCACACAGATGCCACCCCCTCAGCCATGCAGACACCACAACCACCCATGTAGAAGAGCTTAATTTTGGAGGAACAGTCACAGAAGTTTATAACCACATAAACAAAGGATAAAACCATCAGAAAATAGGACACCTTCTTTTGGGGCCTTTAACTTAAGGTCAGATCAGCCCTTAAGAAAAAGCGTGCCAAGAAGGAACATTTTAAGGAAAGGGACTGGCTGGGTAAGGCCCTAAGGGAGACCCTGGAAAGCCTGCCTGGAGGGCAGGCAAGCAGGCTACCAAAGTAGATTTTGGGCTTCTGGCCACAGATCTATCTTCTAGTTGTTTTCCCAGGCTAGAGGAAAACCTGGTTGCACAATTTGGGTAACTGGACCTGCTGACATGCGCACAGGATAAACAGGAGGCAGAGAGGGATAGAACAAATCCCAACCTGTTTAACACAGCGCAAGGGAAAAGTGGGGGAGGAGTCTCACTCTAGGTTCATGGGGTTTGTGCCAACCCACTGAGGCCCAGACTCTCCCAAGTGAGACCCAAGGTCTGCTCTGAGAATACCAGATTTAAATATTCTGTTATAAATTATAAAAAACCTACCAAAATAGAATGCAATGGGCATTCTGCTTAAAATGGTTCAATTCGTATTTAGCTGTTCTGCACTGCCTATTGTGCTAACCCTAAACTGCTTATAAATAATGGAAAAAGTTCCTTTAAATCCACTCGCATCCTAAAATTACTTGCAGTGAAAACTAGAATCTCTAGAATAAAACTAGTCAGCAACATAAGACAGAGGCAGTTTTCTGGAGACTTTTTTTTTCTTTATTGAGAAACATAAGACTTGGATACATCAAATAAAACCAATTTCTGGGGGGAAAAATAATCAAAACCCACATAGAAAAAAAAAAGTTAACACTGTCCGGGTTATAGTAGAACCCAGAGAATATATTTTTATAATTGAAAAATTCTAGGTGCTTCACAATTGACCTTTTGATACAAAATGACCTATTAAATTTGCAACTTGTGGTTCTTAGTGTTGAGGTCCATAGGACAAGCTAGATGTCTTCAAACCTTGAGCTGAATTCCATGAGGGGTTATTTGGCTTTTACTCCTGAAAGAAAAGCACCAAATAAATACATAAAAGAATTTCAGAGACTGACAACTAGCTGACAAAGAAAGGTATTCCAGAACAAGGCTTCTCAACCTCACCGTGATCATTTGACTGTGTAATTCTTTTGGCGTTGTCTTATGCAGTGAACAAGTTGAACAGCACCTATGGCCTCCACTTACTAAGTAACAAGACTCCCTGGGCCCTGATAAGAGAACCATGGCTACCAATACACCAGCTCTGGCCCTTACCAGATGATCTTTCCCCTCACCTGTCTTTGCTCATTTGTCCCTTTCTTCACCACTAGTCCTAGTTGAATTTCACTACATTTATCTGAGCACCTGCAGGGTCCACAGCCCTCATAAATCAACTGGAACGCACACCTGGTAACTGTCATCAGGTGTGCCTCTCTCTCCCCATGAGACCATGACACACTAAGGCCAAAGGGCTCTCTGCTTGCTGTCTTCCTAGCGCCAGGCAGTGAGTGCACACATCAACCTCACAGCCTGACTAGGAAGGTGGTATGCATTTCAGTGAGGCTGTGGGGACCTGACTATGAGACTCCTTGTGTATCTGTCACTATTTCAGGCCAATAAGGTTAATTCTTTTTTCTTTCTAGGGGTGTGTGTGCTGGGATTAAACTCGAGGACCTCTGCATCTTAAGCACATAGTATACCATAGAACCATACCTTTGTCCAACAAAGTAACTTTTTTTTTTTTTTTTTGGCAGTACTTGGGGTGAACTCAGGGCCTCACACACACTTTGCAAGTGCTCTTGCATTAGGCTACACCCTCCAGCCAATTTTTTTAAAATTTTGAGACAGGGTCTTGCTAAATTACGTAGGCTATTCCTGGCCTCAAATTCATGATCCCCCTGCCTCTGCCACTTGAATTTCTGGGATTACAGGCAAGGGGATCTCACTGCGTTGGCTCAGGCTAGCCTTGAACTCTTAGGTTCAACTGACCTTTCACCTCAGCCTCCCAAGCAGCTGGGACTATGGGTGCTTTGCCACCACAACCAACTTTTATTTTTAATTCATAATGATTACTTTTTTCTTTCCATAGTAACTCATCTCGCTGACAGAAAGGCTCAATTAACAGTATGCCATATTACCAGATTAAATAAATGGCAGTAACATGTCTGTACACTGTCCCCATTTTTAAGTTATTCACAAATCAAAATTATAGCAGTGATCTGGACACAGTGGCACATGCCTATAATCTCAGCACTTGGGAGGCTGAGGCAGGAAGATTGTTAGTTTGAGGCCAGGCTATGCTACAGTGAGACTGTGTCTCAAAAATAAAAACAAAAACAAAAAACTATGACAGAAAATAATTGCCAAACATACGGTTTTTCCTTGTCTAAGAGGTAGCAGCAGCAACAGCGCCCACCTTCTGGGCAGCTTCTTTCTTGGCATGATGAGCCTGTAGGACCGCCACAGCTTCATCCACCTGTGAGAAACCTCCAGATGGTCAGTGACTCTGAGTAGAGCCACCTGGTCCTTCTCTGGTGCCTAGGACTAGTGGTAGACTAGCGATGATCTCTGGGCTTCTAGTGCCAACAGCCTTCCCCCAATCACAGGTGAAGCACGACAAGGGCCGCAAGGGCACCAGACCCTTCTCTACCGCACCCGGGTGTCCAAGACTCCTCCCTACAAGCTGAGAGCTGACGCTGCATGGTCTCAGAAGCAGGTTACCTTGGAGCGGAGAGATTCAGGGGACTCCAGCATGTGCAGCAGCTCAGAGTTGTCGATCTCCAGCAGCATTCCTGTGATCTTTCCAGCCAGGTTTGAATGCATTGTTTGGATAAGGGGGAATAAACGTTCTCCTGTAGGCAGGACAGTTAATCAGATCCCAGTGAACGGACCCTAGTGTCCAAGTTGGCCATGTTCTTCTCCCGCAAGTACACAGGAGACTCACCCAGCATCTGCTTCTGTTCCTGGGGGGGCGCTGCAGCCAGCATGGAGGCAGTCAGGGGTTCCTGTCCCTGTACATGGACTGCAGGTTGGGGTGCCTGGGAAACACAAGAAGCAATGGGTCAGCACCAAGGAAAGGACATTTGATAGTGGCTGACAGCTTCACTGTTCAACATCTGAACATCTAACCAACCATGTGAAAGAAGAATGGAGGTAACTATCCTTGTTATCAAGGAACTAATTCTGTCCCTAGGGGACTGAAGTTGTGGTGGGGAACACAATGGTATGGACATAAAAATACAACCAGCTGCAATGAAATGGCAGAAAGGTAAAGTGAAATCCACATAATGAAGCAACTCTACAAGCTGGTGAAGCATTTGCTGACTTTTCATTTGATTTACCCAAGGTTACCAAGAATTCAAGGCCTTGCTATAAATCTGGCCACAGTGAAGATTTGTGTCTAGCCTTTTTCTGAAAGCTTCCTTAGGGTCAATTCCAGTACAGACTGGGACAAAGAGTATGCATATTATAACTATACTCCACATCACCTTCATTATGCCAGATATTTATTGTATCAATTGCTTGAGGACTATCAGCATGCAAGCAAGATCAATGTCAGTCACACCTGGTTGGCAAAAGACAATTTACTTAGCATATCAAACCCTGGGAAATCCCAACTTAGAGAATGTAGGGAAGGAAGATGGCTAAAAACTAATCCACCACACTGGTTATAGGCCTGAAGACTGACTGTGGCTTGGCCACAAAAGATTGCTCCCAAACTCTGTAATCAACTGGTTATATATTGGTTTACACGTGTTAGGTGCTGTGAGTTGGTGTCTGACTCATAGTGACCCTATATACAACAACTGAAACATAATTGTTTTGCCTCTCTGCTACTTACTCATACAGCTTTCAATGGCTGTTTTTTGGGAGTGAGCAGCCGGGTCCTTCCAAACCTACAGCAGCTGGTGTTCCCAGTTGGTCTCCCATCTAAGTACTAACCAGACCCGACCCTGGTTAGCTTCTGAGATCTGACGGGATCAGATGCCACAGCACAAATTCCAGGTAAGACAACCTAAGCTCTGCTCCTCAACTCCCTAACATCTCTGAAGCAAAACTTATCTGTAAACTGAAATTTCCTGTTTTAATGTCCCAGTCATCTTGTGGAGCAGCCAAGGACCAAACAGACCATTGGATATGAGAGAGGTGGAGGCTCAAAAGAGCTGAGTGAGCATACGTATATCATAAAAGGAAAGTAGGAAGCACCTGCTGGCTCCTGTAGAGCATTTGAGTGAATTGAGTATAAGGGAGAACACTTTCAAGCCCCCTTCTCTCGGAGACTGTGTCTAAACCACAACACAGAACACGGCACCCTAATGCAAAACAAGCATGTGATATGTGGTGGGGAAACTAAACAAACCATCTTTTAAAATCCAAGTAGAAACTGGGCAACTGCCTCCAGCACACTGGCTGGGCCTTACCTGCAGAGGCTGTATGGCAGGGTGAGGGCTGCGGACACTGGAGGCGTATTTGTATGGTGCCACAGCCCGCGGAGCAGCAGCAGCAACTGCAGCACGAGGTGTAAGGTTCGGCACAGCAGTGGGGACGGCTTGTGGAAAGAACAAATACAATTAAAGCCCCTCAGTCTGGGCAAAGACCCGTCAAATCCCGTCTTTCCCCCTTCTGTGTGCATCCAATACCACCTCCAGACTGGCAGCTGTCAGTCAGCCCTTGCTGGGCGGCACCAGCCCCACCAAAGTCCATAGCCAAGCGGTCCGGGCACTCAGACCCTACAACAGACCAGCAAATGCACATCAGTGTTGGTGGCAGATGTTCAACTGGCCACGTCCCATAGGAGAAATTCCAACGCATGTCCACACAATATGATACACACGGGGCCGTTACTGCTACTTTCGAAGATGAGCCAAAGAACACCATACAACTCTTTCCACGTTTTGGAATAAAGGACTCTGTAAAAAAGTTTCCTTACACCCCCCACCCTACCCAAAAGAACAAGCAGTCTCTGTGGTCATCCAGCTAATAAGCTCCTATAATTAACCTTTTCACACATCACCAATGAGCAAAGGAGGTTAAAAAGTTACCAGCACACCTAGAACTCACATTGGTTCTCTGTTCCTAAATGAAGTACCTACCTAAGAACACAGCTAAGATGACAGAAACCAGGACTCGAAAAACTTGAGCCCAACAAACTGACGAAGCAAGGGCAGAGCTAGTCATCCTGACTCCCTCCTCCCCGGGCCACGCTCCTACAGGCCAGTTTGCTCACCGACTCTCTGAGTGGTAGTAGGGAGGCCACGAGAGGCCGGAGCATTACCAGTTGGAGCCAGATGGCGAAGAGTTGGACGAGGCCCAGATTGGCGTATAGCACTTGGCATTCCTTGGAAGCCTGGTGAAAGCCATAAAATGTTCATCATTGACAAGCAACATGAACTAGAAGCTTGGCTATGCCTCAGAGGGGGCATGCAGGAAAAGCAGGTGAACTGGACAGGGCATCCTGGGTGAATGAATTGTTATTCCCCACCACATACCTTGAGGTCTCCCACCTTGCTGCCAGCGTGGATTAGGCCTCATTTGTGCTAACTGGTTAGGTGTATAATATGGAGGTCTTCCCTGAGCCTGTAAGGAAGAGCACCCAAGCCCTTTATTTTAAGCCCTTTTAACCCACACTACAGAACATCTGATCTTACTTCACTAGGCCTTAGGTAATTACTTGGAATAAAAGCTCTCTTTACTACTCAAAAGCTGAAGGATCAGTTAATAGGGCTGGCTTCACTCTGCCTCTGATGTTGTATGTGCATGTGTATGAATGATGAGAAGTCCTTCTTTAGTTTTATTTGGAAAGTCTTTAACCTGACATACCTAAACACCAATATCCAAAAGTCCCTCTCCCCAGCCACTGTAGAACACAGCAACAGCTGTCACGGCCAGGTCCCAAAGAGCCTTGATTATACAGCAGACCCACCTGTGGAACTGCTGGCACAAAGTAGCCACCAGCTGCAGGCTGGAACTGATTTAAGATGGCATTGGCAGGGAGTGCTCTCATCCCAGCCACCCGCTGCATATACTGGTTAGTCAGGTGAGCCTTTCTCTCTTCCTTCCTCTGGGCCAGGGCAACATACAGTGGCTTTGAGCCCACAATGCGTCCATTCATCTCCGTGACTGCTTTGGTTGCTTCTTCAGGAGATGAAAAACAGACAAAGCCAAACCCTTTGCTTCTTCCATCTTCTAGCATTACCTACAAAATGAGACCAGCTACTTTAAAACTGAGCTGGATGTGGTAACACACACCTGTAATCCTCATACCTGGGAGGCTGAGGCAGGAGGACTGTTGAGATTCAGTTTGAGGCCAGTCTGGGCTCTGCTTCAAAGGTTACCAAGTCTAGATCAGGGGCCTGGGACATACCGTAGATCAGTGAAGTCACAACTTCTAGGTATCTAGGCCTTTTAAGTCTCCAGGTGATGCTACAGCTTCTCAAACACTACTATGTGAGTAATGGTAAAACCAGGGAACCAAAGATATTTCCTGATATTTGGACACATGGCTATCCCTGGGTACCCACCCACAAGGTGTGTTTTTTGTTTTTTCTATCTTTCCAGTTTTGAGACAGGGTCTTGCTGTAGCCCAAGCTAGCCTTGAACTTGTACTGATCTTCCTGCCTCAGTCCCCTGCATGGTAAGATTACCAGGCATGTGCCACCATGCCAGGATCCTGCAACAGATCTTCACAGTAGTGTTGAACAATTTATTGGTAGAACTCATGTGGTCCCAAACCTTGGTGGAGTTAGGCATGGTGGATCATGCCTGTGATCCCAGTACGCTAGAGGCTGAGGCAGAAAGATTGCAAGTTTGAGGCCAGCCTGGGCTAAATAGAGAGACCTTGCCTCAAAAACGAAAGGAAAGTTTGGTAGATAAAAGTTGAACAAGCTTTTAACAAGGTAAATACCATGTGGGCAGTTATAAAACTCTCAGGTCACCAATAACTACAACCATTAACTTAAGGCTATAAATAAGTCACATAGCTACTGGTTCAAGCAGTCTCTCCAAATAAAGTTAGTATTCACTAGTGGCTATATTCCTCATCTGAAAAAGTTGTTCATTGCTTCCCCTGGCGTCTCAGTATGCTTGGCATCATTTTGTTTGGGTCTTAGCTCACAGCAGGAGAGCATCTTAAAGGGCAGGGCATGGAAGTCAACGTATTTATCCACTCAACAATGTTCTATCCATGAGGTGGGCTAGTGGGGTGCATAACAATGCCCTACCATGATCTACCATGTGATGACTGAAACTTGAAGATAGGATGCTTTGGCTCTTTTCTTACAAATGCCAATTTGCCTACTGGGTAGGTAAGGAGGGACAGCCAGTTCAGGGGGTGACACCAAGAGAAACTAGGCAAACCCTAGAGTTGGCCTCTGGTCAGCTCTCTACTACAAATGATAACATGCCTTTACACAGCATTCCTATGTGGGGAGCAATTCATGCTAAGGGCAGGGACAGGGTCACCCTGCCTTAACCAGCCCACCTGGCCTCTTTTCTCATCACCTGAAAGCAGGGCTTCAAACCTGGGAAAAATTGCGTTCAATGTTGTGTAGATAGATGAATATTTTTTCCCATTTTTAAATAGCTAAAACAATAACCAGACACAAAATCCAAAATCAAAACAAAACATTACAAACTAAACCCAAATCCAATCTTTCACTGGGTTTAGGTTCTGTTTAAAGCTCTGCTATCTACACATAGGATTTAAACCTGAACATGAATCGAACCCTCTAAATTTTAACATATTGAACCCACATCCAAACCTGAACCTGGTTATTTGCAGGTTTGAAGCCGTGTCTGAAAGACTTTGTGGCATCTGTTGCACCTCTACCAGGCAGGACAGAGTCTGTATCAGGTCATAATCCAAAACTTCCCAGATGCCATCATTCCCCATGACATTCCCAAAATGCCAAGGACATGTAGCACACCACCCCCATACAGTCAACATTCTCTTGCTCAGGGACTCAAATTCCTCACTGCTAAAATGAGGTTCACACTTAGCCTGCTAACCCAATTGACAGGAACATCAAACATCAAGTAAATGGTACACATTGCAACATGTGGAAAAACAGATTTTCTATTCTCTTTTCTTCTTAGTAAGACCGTGGTGGTGGAAGTTCCCAACCCCAGCTCCAAAATCTTCAGACTGCCTTCATTCAAGGAGAAAATGTGGCAGAGTCGTAGAGACAGGTCCCAAGACAAATGGAAAACAACCCGTCTGGATATCCTCTGCTCATGTTATAGCACCATCTGTCCCCAGACCAACACAAAGCAGCAGGAATGGGAAAGATTCAGGTGCTCTGGAAGGATCCAGGAAGGGACTGGTCAGACGCCTCATCACACTTATTAACTTACTAAATGTCATTCTCCAGAGTATTACTCAATGGACACCTGAAGGCGAGAAGGAACTGCTGGAATAATGCTGGAGCTACTCTCAGAACTAGACACAGTTTAGACCCTTCAATGAAATGAATGCCAATGAAGCTATAATAAAACACTTAGCTTTCAGTCCCAAAATCCCACACAAAAATACCTTAGCACTTGTTATCGAGCCAAACGGTGAAAATTCTTTCCTTAGTTTCTCATCATCAATGGTGTCATCCAAGTTCTTAATGTAGAGATTCACACCCTGAAGGAAAAGGATGACTGTTAATTGCACTCCTATGCCACATAGATCTTTCTCTAAGACAGTGATACCCTAAGTGTGGTCCCCAGACCAGCACCAAGACTTGTCTTTGGGAACTTGTTAGAAATGAAAATTCTTGTTAGGCGTGGTGGCACACTCCTTTAACCCCAGCACTCAGGAGGCAGAGGGAGAAGAATTCCCAGCTCAAGGCCACCTTGGGCTATGTAGGAAGATCTTGTCTCAAAGCATCAAGGCTGAAGACAGCTCAGTGGTAGAGGGCTTGCCTAGAAGGTGAATGTGAAAGCCCCTGGATTTGATCCAAACAAACAAAACAATAGGAAAAAAAAAAACAAACAAACAAAGGCAGGGGGAGAAAGAAAATCCTTGTCAGACACAGTGGCTACTCCTGTGATCCTAGCACTTGGGAGGCTGAAGCAAGAGGATCAGGAATTTGGAGCTAGCCTGGGCTACATAATGAGATGGTTTGCATAACAAAAACAAAAACAAAATTCTTGGGCAGGACCCCAAACCCAAAGAATCAAGAACTTTGGAGTTAGAGGCCAGCAATCTATTTTAACAAGTTCTCCAGAGGACTCTTACACAAGCTCTAAACTGATAAACTACAGACTGACAGGACCATCAATGTAGTCACATGTTATCCTTCCTCACAGCTGCTCTAGCTGACCACTCACCCCTGCAGGGTTCTTCTTGCCACCACTGCAAACAAAGGAGGGTGGCAAAGAGAAATGAGCTGAGGTTTCTAGAATAGAGACCCCCTAAATGAATAATCTTTTGCCTCTCTTAAATAGTTGCTACCATATCTGGCAGGTATTACAGTACAAGACACATCACCATTAACCCCCCTCAAAATACTCTCCCTGTGACTTCAAACGCACCTATCTCATTGTTTCTGCCACTTTCTGAAGAGTTCTGGAAGTCCTTTTCTATGAGTGGGGTATTGTCCCTACCTAGTACTACAGGGTTGAACCCAGAGCCTCACGTGTGCTTTGCAAGCACCCTGCCAGAGCTGTACCCCCACCCCATTTTTTACTTTTTATCTTGAGACAGGGTCTTGCTAAATTGTACAGGGTGCCTCTGGCAACAAACACATGATCCTCCTCCCTCAGCCTCAAGTTGCTGGGATTATAGGCACGTACCACCCCACCCAGCTCGTAAGGGTCTTTAGTTACACTGCTGTGGCTGCCTCAACGTCATGAATCAATTCAAATCATGTACCTTTCATGGTCATTTTGACTTTGAGGAAGAAGTCTCATGGTGCCAGATCCAGTAAATAAAGTGGGTAAGTAAACACCATAATGTTTTGATAGAAATTGCCCTACCAGAAATGATGTGTAAGACAGAGAACTGTTATGATGGAGAATGAAACTGAAGACACTTGTGAAGAGGACTTCCAGAATTGCTTCAGAAAAAGTGGTAAGAACAGTGGGTTAAATGTGTTCAAAGCTTAGGGAGAGTATTTTGAGGGGAAATAACAGCAATGTGTTTTTTACTCTGATAAGTTTTTTAATATTTAAACACTGGCTACACTTTTTGATCACATCATGCATCCTTTTAAATCTCATCTACAAAATAAGTAGCCGGGAACTGTGCCACACACCTGTAAATCCCAGCAATTTAGGAAGCTGAGGCAGGAGGATCATGAACTCAAGGCCAGATGCAGTCTATGTAATTTAGCAAGACCTTTGCTCAAGATATAAAATTTTAAAAATGGGCTGGGGGTGCAGCCCAGTTGTAGAGCACTTGCAAACTATGTGAGGTGCTGGGTTTAACCCTCAAGTGCTGCAAAATAAAATAACTAACCAAAACTTGATCTCCCTGGGAGAAATAAGAAGTACAGATGTCAACCTGCTAAACCTTAAGGGTGCTTTGCAAATACTTCATAGTAAATACCATATTGGTACGCTGGTGTACCACCACCTTACCTGATATCGACTAATTCTTTCCTGTTTCAGCTGCTCAAATTTCCGTTTTAATTCAGCCTGCCGTTCTACTTTCTTCTGTGCACGGCCTACAAATATAACTTTCCCACTGATTTCTTTTCCATTCATCTCTTCTACAGCCTACAGAGGAAATGCATGTCTTTAAAACCAAGTTGCAAGCCAGGCACCATGGCACATGCTGTTATCCTAGCTACTCAAGACGCTAAGGCAGGAGTATTGTGAGTTCAAGGCCAGAGGAAGTCTACACAACTTGGCAGACCCTTTCTCAAAATAAAAGAAGGGCCTAGAGATGCAGCTCAGTGGCAGAGCACTAAGCATGTTCAAGGCCTTGTGGTCAACCCCTAGTACTAAAAATAAATGAGATGTAAACTAAAGCTAGAGGCCTTGTTTTGGAGGTCTGTGAATCCAACCACATCTGAGAGAAAACCTTTCCTATAAAAATTAATTTCATTCCATCTCTCTTAAGTATGCTGAAAAAATCCAGAATTATTCATCTATAAAGTGAGGTTGATATCTAAATGGGTTATTGGTTCAGATAAAAGAATGGGGGAAAACCCACTATAATATACAAGCATGGTAACATGACCCTTGGTTCATAATCTGGCTGTTATTAAATTTCTCAGGTTCTTTTGCAGATACCTAAGGTCCATGCTGAGAGCCCTGCACACGTCATCCACAAGTAGTTGCTGTGCTATAATCAGGCCAACTCTCTAGGCTTTTGTTCCCTCACCCATGAATGGGAACAAACATCTGTCCTGTTCTCTCAACAGCTGACAATCGAGGTGACAGGTATGTGCAAATGCTCATAACCAGTTAATGGATACTGTGCAACCCTCTGAGGAAGAGGAGCCACAGTACAGAAAATTGCTACTGCTGCAATTTAGAGCATTCTAGCCTTGCTATACTGTGTGCCCATATTCTGGGGCCACCTCCTACAAATGCTTCCCAGCCCTTGTGGTACTCTCACCTTATTGGCATCCTCGTGTTTTTCGTAACTCACAAAGCCAAAGCCTTTGGATTTCCCACTGGGATCTCTCATCACCTTGACACTTAGGGTCTTACCTATTACCAAAGGACAGAACTATTAGTGACACCATCTCTACCACAGCTTAAGGAAAGACTCTAGGAACCCAGTTGAAGCCAATCTCTAGCTGAAACCAGAGGCACCATGCCTGGTCATTTAAATCAGACCATGCAGCTGAGATGCCCTAGCATGGGAGGAGGTAGGACCAAGCCAAGAATCAAGGCCTAGAGGCTATCGCTATCCACCCTGTGACCTTTGTCACACAAGGTGTTTTATTTCTGGGTCTGAGTGCCCTTGTCTCTCAAGGGAGGAATTCTAGGGCTTGTAGACTATAAAAGGGGACATGTGGCTCAAGGACCAACTTACCAAACTGGCTGAACAGCTCTTTCAGACTCTCATCATCGACCTCTTCCCCAAAGTTTTTGATATAAACATTGGTGAATTCCTTGGCTTTGGCTCCAAGTTCAGCTTCCCGCTCTTTGCGAGACTTGAATCTGCCCACAAACCTACAAAGAAATCATCAACAGTGATCACCTAAGGAGAACAAAACATTATTCTGGGGACCCAAAGAAATGCAGATTAAAGGCTGATAGAAGTTAAAACATACAAGGTCCCCATCCACCACCAAGAGAGTAAGCTCAGAGACACCATGTCCCCAGCAGAAAGAGAAAGAGGCAGGACTACCCTGCAGGACCAGCCCCAGGGTTCCTGGCTCAGACCAGGGCTACTCCTACCACATCACACTGCCTTCGTGAAGAAACCTGATGACCATGTTTTTAAAATGTTCATTTCTGTGCATCTATGTAAATGCATAGAAAAGGTCTGGAAGGATACAAACCAAGCTGTTAACAGTGGTTAATACTAGGAATACAATTTGTTGAAGAGGTAACCTTTGCTTTTTTACTGTATACTTGGTAGGAAAATGTGTCCATGCATTGAATTTTTATATTTCTTTCCAGTGATACCTGTAGAACTATCACTGAGCATATAAGACATTACAAACACAACCCATCCTCTGGCTTATTCAACACCATGAAGGACAGAAACAACTTTTGCTTGTAATAACCAAGACACAACATATGGTTCCTTCTCCCCACACACTGCCCAGTCCCCTCTCTCCATTCCACAACAAAGCAACAAGACATTAGGAAGTGTCTCTGCAAAGAAATGGGGTTTCTCATTGTAACCAAGTAAGGTATATACTACAGAACCAGCTTTAGATTCGTCACTGAGTCATAGGTTAGAGAACGGAGACTAGAGGGACAATTTGGCATCAACAACTAGCAAAAGACCCATGGACCTGAGTCATCAAAGGAAAGCCAAGTCACATAGCTAGTATATAGCTCCTGGTCAGCCCAGCACCCTCTCCACTCTGCTGCTGGCCAAGACCCCTGCTCAGAGTGGGCTTAGAGATGTCTTTCTAGCCAGTTTCAGTTGCCAGTGCTCACAAAACCCATGGACAAATGTCTTTAAGGGAGAGGCAGCAGGCAGGCCATGGCTTGGGCAGGGAGCCCACCTTGGCGAGTCAAAAGGGCTGCCATGGCTCAGGCAGGGAGACTCACCAGCCCTGGAGTGGAGAGGTAGGAGCAGGCCACACTTGGGCCGAGAGAACCAGTAGCCGCCTTGTGTGTGCCAGTTAATACCGAGGTGGGGCCATGGCTGGCTCATGCGATGGCTGTTGCTCCAGACTGGGACACTCACACTTTGCGGTCATTGAGGAGCATGCCGTTCATCTTCTCGATGGCCTTGTCGGCAGCCTCCTGGGTCTCGAAGTGGACAAAGGCGTAACCCTTAGAGCCGTTCTCATCACACACGACCTGTCAAAAGTCAGACCACCTAAGCATCACTGACCAGCTCCACAGATGCATCTGTGGCTCAAGGAAGCCAATTAACTGCATCAGGTATGATTTTTCTAACACTTAGCAAGCATTAAGCATGAAATAAGTGCTCTACTTACAAATGGTTGCCACTATTAGGCTGCTTCTATTCTAAATGCTTTCTTTTTTACTTGTATTAAAAGACATTTAAACCAGGCATGGTGGTACACACTTATAATCCCAGAGAATCTGGAGGCTCAGACAGGTGGATCAAGAGTTGAAAGCCAGAGACAGGCTGTACAACTTATGGAGACCATCTCAAAATAAAAATTTTAAGGAAAAGGGGCCTGGGAATGAAGCTCAGTGATAGAGCACTTGCCTAACGTGGTCAAGGCCCTGGGTTCAACCTCCCAGTACTACCTCTCCCACCAGAAAGACGTTTAAGAGAGCTACATGCACAAACCATAGTGCTATAAAAACACAAACCATTTTCCAAGGCCGCAAAAGAATTTTAGTCTAGTGTGGTGTAGATATGTTAAGTTTCACAAAGTTCTCCACCATAAACAGATATGTGGAAAAAGAAGAGGGTGAATTTATGCTTCTAAAATGATTAAGCAGAGCTTCTTAGAAACAGTAGGCACTTCTCTGTCCTCTCATCTCCCTTATCGGAAACAAAAACCTTTTGAGGTCTCCAAAACTAGGAAAACAGGAAGAAGGAAGGAGAGTGAAGAATAAACAGACAGGAAAGTATCTGCTTGTGCTACGGCCAAGATCACCTACAGGATCTTGCTAAGATTCAGTTTCCAGGATTTTGAAAATTATACCCGTTACCCCCCAGTTCCAAGGGAGGTTTCCATTTGTTATTTATCTTTTGTTGCTGTTTTGAGACATATCTCACCATGTATCTCAGGATGGCTTCAAATTTGTGACCCTCCTGCCTCACCCTCCCAAATGCTGGGATTATAGGTATGCACTACCATGCCAGGATATGGTATTTATCTTATTCTCAAGATTCAATAATTATTCTGCTGAAATAATTTAGTCAGTATTTACCTTGCAGGACAGAATGTTTCCAAAGGCAGAAAAAGTATCATAAAGTGCCTTATTATCTATAGATTTGTCCAGGTTCTTGATGAAGACATTGCCCACACCAGATTTTCTCAAAGAGGGATCCCTCTGAGACCACATGATACGGATTGGCTTCCCCTTAATCACATCAAAGTTCATGGTGTCCAAGGCTCGCTCAGCTGTAAAAGAGAAAAACATTTTAATCAAGGATATAAAACATGGGCAGGGCGTGATGGTACACGCCTATAATCCCAGGGACTGGGGAGGCAGAGGCATTCTACATAATTTAGCGAGACCCTGTCTCAAAAAGTAAAAAGGGCTGGGGGTACAGCTCAGCGTATAGCACATGCAAAGCATGTAAGTGTGAGGCACTAGGTTCAACCCCCACTACCACCCCAAAAAAGTATAAAACATCACCTCAAGTGACTGCCAATAGTCTATGAATAGATTACTCTAGGACTTTTCCAGGTAATCCCTGATAAAAGGTAACTATTAAAATGGTGTTCATGGCACCAAGACTCATTGGTAATACCTCACCTTTGATTAAGCTTTACCATTTGAGTCACTTTGCAGCCTATGTCCAACCTTGAGTTAGGTGGCACAGCTGAAATATTTTATAAAATGAAGTTACTACGTTCAAGGTAGCTATGGCCGCCCCATGCAGTTAGCTAGCAATTAAGAAACTAATAACCGATTTTCTGATGCTATCCCTGAATTCAGCCCAGTTTCTTCTTGTATTTTCATTTTCTGAGAAGTACAGAAATTGATTTAGACCAAACAAAACAAAAAACAAAACACATCAATTACCAAAATGGAAATATTCCTAGTACTACCAGAGAAGGAGAATGAAACTACCACAGCTTTTTGCCCAAATGGATGGACAGTATCACGGGCAGGCCCTGAACCTAGTGACATCCAGGCCTTTTGAGGCTTTAATCTGAGTTCTATGAAATTCTAGGAATTCAACTGCTATGTTCTCTATCTAGTGTGTTGGAGTATTGCCTTAACTTCCCAAGCAATCCATGTGTGCACCACAGAGACCATGTAAATGACCAGAAGCCAAAATATGTCACTTGATGGCCAAGAACACTTCTCTTCACTGGTGGCAACAAGGACACCCAGATCTAGTGGTGACTTTTCCTTATATCATCACAATGACTTCACTGATGTAATGACATCACCCAGAACCTCCTCCACGAAGGGATTAAAACAGGTCAGAGTAGGGGACTCCATTTCTTGCCCTAGAACAGTATCTTAAGCCAAACGTGGTGGTGCATGGCTGTTATCCCAGCAACTCCAGAGGGTAGAGTCAGGAGTTTAGCAGAGTACAGGCCACCAGCAGCCTGTTCAACTTTTAGACCCTGTCTCAAAATAAAAATAGGGCTGGGGACACAGCTCGGTAGTAGGGCATTTGTGTAGCCTGCATGAGGTCCTGGGCTTGACCCCCAAGAACTGCAAAACAAAACAAAAACAACAAAACAACAACAAAATTACATTACCTAAAAAAAAAGGAGTCAAGGGTGGGAAGAGGAATAAAACCCCCCTAAAACTGTCTCTTCACAAATTTCAACTGCCCAATCAGCCAAGGGAATTTATTTTCAGTCATTTCCAACAACCTTTTCCACCTTTCTCAGAAGGCAGGCATGTTTTTAAGGGGGTGGCTGGAAAATGGGGAGTGGACAGATTCAAATCAGGAAAAGTCTAGGTACAGAGAAGTTCATCTGTGATGGCCATCTGAAGACACTGAACCTGGGATCTCAAACTATTTCATTAATTAGCAGTAAAGGAGCCCATTCCAACAGCTCCTGGTCCATTTCCAGACAGCACAGCACAGGGCAAGTTGGCTTCATCTGACAAATCTAGCTGCACTTATTTATAGCAGAGAGAAGTCCTGCAGAGGTATGTGTTGGCAGACACACTGACCAGTGGCTTCTGCTATCTCTGACAGACACGACTTTTGTTCAGAAGAGTCAAGAAAGCAAACAGCTAAGGTACCCCATACTTCCTTCTAAAAAAGGCCACACTCAGCTACTTTTTGTGGGCCTGTGGCAGAAGAACTCAGCTCAGAACACACTGGATCAGTAGTAGCATTAGTCTCCCAGTCTCTCTGGTCTCAGCTGCAACTTGGGCAGGTAACATTCTCTATCTCCTGTACAGTTAACAAAGTGGAGACAAAAATAAGAGACCTGGAGATCCTTTGCCACAAAATGGCTTGTTTCTCCCAGGAATGATCTCTGCAGTTGTTCCTTTTTAATTTGACTCACGTGCAGCCCCTGATTAGGTTTCTTTGGGCTCACTCATGCCACACCAAGCCCGCTACATATTAAAGCCACAATCTAGGGTGGCAGAGCACTGCACTGGGAGTCCCAACTTGGCCTCTAAGTTTTTTCAGCTCCTCTTCTTTAACATTAGAGTCCTATTTTCTCCAAATGAGACAGAGTAAAAGGATTCTGACAAGGGTATAGCACCGTTCACAGGTGAGACGATTACTAAGTGATACTTCCCCAGGCTACCCTGACACCTTTCTCCACAGCCTAGAGCTTCATCCAGAACTGAGAACTCCTCCACGCTAGTGGCAAACAGACCTGGGAGCTGCCTTTGCATGTGGGGCTCTGGTGGCACTAAGACAAGCCCCTCCTAAAGCTACTGCACAGAACTGTTCCCCTTGCTTTCTACCTGCCCTAAGACATCCCTTATCAGCACAAAATCAAGACTCTTAATCCAGGTTAAAGGTGGTGGAGGGGCCAGAAGCTTTGCCTCCCAAAACTTTCATAGCACATTGTTTTCAATCCTTTCAGAGGCACCAGCTTGTGCCCACTGATCAGGCCAGAGTCTCTGCAACAGCTCCACCTCACTTGAGCAGCATTTGCCACACAAATAACACACAAATAACAAAGTCACTTCATTCAGATCATGATTTACAGCCTCCTTGGACTCCAACCCCCACCCCCAAGCCCAAGGTCATCTGGTTAGTAAATGGTGGAAGCAAGGCTGAAATTGGGGTCATGACAACATGCCAAGCTCTGTTCTCAAACCCCGCATCCTGCTCCCCGATATAGCTTCTGTAGCAACATATTGTGGGATGCCCTGGTCCCTAGCAGCCGAGCCCTGCCTCCAAGATGAATCTTAGGATCCCCTGGGATCACTCGAATATGTGGGCACCGCTTCTACTCACCGTCAGCTGGCTGCTGGAAGTTGACGTAGGCATAACCCAGGGAGCGGCGGGTGATCATATCACGGCAGACCCGGATGGACAGCACAGGCCCGGCAGGACTGAACTTTTCATACAGCATGGCCTCGGTGACGTCCGAGTGCAGGTCGCCCACGTACAGGGAGGCCATGGGGTAGCTGCTGGCTGCAGCGTTCATTTCCCCGCCCCCCACCACCCCGAGCCCCGCCAGGAGGACTTCTTAAGAGGGCCCACTGCAGGACAAAAGGGGCTCCTCTAGGAGCCGTGGCCCGCGCCGCGGCTCACAGGTGGCAGAGCGACGCCCGGAGAGGCCGGAGTAGGGAGGCGCAGAGGCAGGACGGCAGTGCGGGGACAGCTCACACGGGACCTCAAAACCTCAGACAAAGGCTCTCAAAAACAATATGGCCCTCCCCGGGAGTTTGTAATTTCCAGCTGTCCTGGCTTGAAGCTCCAAATTTCAGGAAAAACAAAAGAAAAAAATTAAAGTGGGAAATCCCCTTCCGAAGGGGGAAAAAATTGTAGGGGCAGCCAGATGCTGCCCACGGCGGCCTTGGGGACACGCGTTTCTCGATAAATATAGGCCCCGGGCTCCCGGCGGTTTAAGATTACAGCAGCCGGGGAAGAGGGAAACCAAATCTTTGCGGGTGCCGACTCCGCCAGCCCCGGGCGGGCGGCGGCGGCGAAGGGCAGCGCGGACACGTGGTGCGCCAGCCGGCGCGGGGGGCGCGGGCGCCGGGCTGCCACGCGGCGGGCGGGCGGACGCGGACCGAGGCGGGACGCGCGGGCCGGGGGCGGCTCACCACCGGACCGACGGACGACACCGACGGACGCGGGGCGCTATGGCACGGGCAGGCCGGAAGCGTGCGAAAGTGACTTCCCCGCGGGCTCTCCGAGGAGGACTCGCTTTCTCTTTTCCTTTTCTCTTTTTCTTTTCTTCTTCTTTTTTTTTTTTTTTTTTTTAAGGTTTCGAGGCGTTTTCGGGTTTTTTTTTATCTTTTTCTCTTTTCTGCTTCAGGCTGCTGAGCCCGAAAGCGGTGCAGGAGGCGGCGACCCGGGGCGGAGAGAGGCGGCTGGTGTAGCCACCGCTCCATTTATACCCGCCCGCCCCGGGCGCTGCTGGTCGAAGGGCGCCTCGCGACCTGGGCGCAGTCGTGCCCGCCCACTCGGCCCGGGGGCCCGAGGCGGGGCGGCCACGCGAGAGCGACCCAGTGCGGACGCACGGCCCCACAGCGACCTCTGGCGCGCGGAGGACCTCCCGCTCGTGTCTGCGGGAAGACCCCGCAGCCTCTTTTCCAAAATACATGGATGGAAACGCCCCTCCCCCTCGTCATCCGGGAAGGGAACCCAGAGGTGACTCAACCCACCCACGTGCGTAATATTTCAAACGTCAGTGGGATGCCTGATTATGAGATAAAGGGATAAAAAGAAAAAAATTAAAATAAAATATGAGGTGGTTCAATATATGTAAAAGTTTGAGCCCAAATACACAGGACATACTGAAGTTTTCAGAGTACATGACCTTGAGATAGAATCATGGAGGGAGCTAGAAATAGTGGTGATATTCTTGGGTGATAAGGTTTTCTGAGATGAGCAAGTTTTGGTAAAGCCTGGATAAACCAAGATCTCTCTATTTCCAGGTCAGTGGTATTCCCGGAAAATTAAGGGGTTTTGTTGTTTTGGTTTGGGTTTTTCTTTCTTTTTCTTTTTCTTTTTTTTTCCCCCTGTAGTTGGGGGTTGAGCCCAGGGCCTCTCACCTACTTTGCACATGCTGGACCAGTGGCCTGTACCCCAAGTCCATTTTTAATTTTTTCTCAGTCTCGCTAAATTAGCCAGGCTGCCTCAGGCTTCAAAATCGCCATCCTTCTGCCTCTGCTAAAATTATAGGCCTGCTTCACTATACCCAGCCCCGAAATTTAGTTTATACTTAAGAGTGCAAAAAAACCCTCTCTGTTTTTATGTAAAGTGAGTTAGTATCCAGGCTAAGCTTGGGTGTTTATAAACTGATTTTAATCTATGTGAAGGCCTGGCAGGTTATTTGAAAGTTATGATGCCTTGGAGGCCTGCAGCCATAGCCCTGTGGCATCTGATCCCGTCAGATCTTGGAAGCTAAGCATGGTCGGGCCTGGTTATTACCTGGATGGGAGACCACCTGGGAACACCAGAAGCTGTAGGCTTGGGAGAAGGACCTGGCAACCCCCTCCCAAAAATCGATCTGCCATTGAAAACCCTATGCACAGCAGAGAAGCACTGACAATAGTGTTTCCCCTGTTGTACAGAGGGTCGCTATGAGTCAGATACCGACTCCATGGCACCTAACAACAACAACAATGATGCCTTGGGGGATTGTTTCCATATCCTTTCCTCCATAAATGCCAGGAACCACCCTTATCCTTTTGAAAACCCAAAACAGAAGCTACCAAAAGGCAGATGAACATTCCCTTTGAAAACTATTGATTTGCTGATTTGCTGGGTGTGGTAGTCCACACCTATAATCTCAGCAATCCCAGCCCTGGGGAGGCTGAAGCAGGAGTATGGTGAGTTTGAGAACAGCCTGGGCAATGTCAGTCAAAACCAACAACAACAAAACAAATAAAACAACAAAAACACTGATTTAAGCAAATGAATGTGGAAATATGTGTGTGTGTGTGTTGTTGTTGTTGTTAGGTGCCGTCCAGTCTCAAAACCCTCATGGGGTTTTCCATGGCTGACTGTTTCGGGACTGCCTTGGGAGTGGGTTGCCAGGTCCTTCTCCCATTTTTGCGGTGCTGGGAATTGAACTCAGGACCTCAGAGACTGCAGAGTGGCGCTCTACCAACTGAGCTAAATCCCAGCCCATATATATATATGTATGTATGTGTGTGTGTATGTGTATATATATATATATATATATATATATATATATATGCATGCATGCCAATAAATGCTTCATCAGAGCCTTCTGTATGCCAATGCTGGGGATACCACAGTGGACAAGACAGAGGAAGTCTCTCCGCACCTTGTGGAATTTATATTCTGTATATTCTGTTGTTAGGTGCCATCAGTAAGGTCCAACTCACAGAACCCTAGGTACAATAGAATGAAACACTACCCAACACTGTGCCATGCCCAGCACTATGTCAGTGCTTCTCTGCTATTCACAGAGTTTTCATTGGCAGATTGTTTCAGGATTGTTTAGCAAGTGAGCTGCCAAGTCTTTCTCCTGGTCTTGCAGTGCTGGGGATCAAACCCAGGGCCTCAGAGCCTGCAGAGCAGTACTCTACCAATTAAATCAAGAAGCATTTATGGAATGTTATGTCTATGCACAGATTCCCTCTTCAGGGAAGTCTTCCCAGACCACCTGCCTGTCTAAAGCAGCCTGCCAGCACTATTAATCACTATCACACCATCCTGTCTTCTT
>VMDO01011278.1:44846-61713 GCA_007922755.1 Pedetes capensis
TGGGAGACCGCCTGGGAACACCAGAAGCTGTAGGCTTGGGAGAAGGACCTGGCAACCCCCTCCCAAAAATCAATCTGCCATTGAAAACCCTATGAACAGCAGAGAAGCACTGACAATAGTGTTTCCCCTGTTGTACAGAGGGTCGCTATGAGTCGGATACCGACTCGACGGCACCTAACAACAACAACAACATACCCACAAGTGGAAAATTCCCCACACGGACTCATGTGACTTGTCAAACTCAAAATTAAAGTGCACAAAAAATATTGTGTAAAATTACCTTAGGGAAGCAGGGTGCGGTGGTGCACACCTGTAATCCCAGGGACTCAGCAGGAGGAGGCAGGAGGATAGCAGGTTTGAGGCCAGAAGCAGCCTGTGTATCTTAGGGAGACTCTGTCTTAACATTAAAAAAAAAAGAGAGAGAGAAATAGGGCTCATCTCAGTGGTAGAGTGCTAGGAAAGTATGTGTGAGGCCCTGGTTTAGCTCCTCCAGTATAGGGGGGAGGGGGGCAATAGCTTCAGGCTATGTATATAAAGGGCTGGGATTTAGCTCAGTGGGTAGAGCGCTGCACTGCAGTCTCTGAGGCCCTGAGTTCAATTCCCAGCACCGCAAAAATGGGAGAAGGGCCTGGCAATCCACTCCCAAGGCAATCCCAAAGCACTTAGCCATTGAAAACCCTATGAGGGTCGCTATGAGTCGGATACCGACTCGACGGCACCTAACAACAACAACAACAACAACAAATGTATATAAAAGTATAAATGAAACATAAATTAATTTTTTGTTAGTATTTGGGTCCTAGCCCCAAGACATTTCATTATGTACATGCAAAAATTCCAAAATCTGAAAAACATACAACATCAGAAACACTGTTGGTCCTAAGCATTTTGGGTAAAGGATAATTGATCTGTACTGCCTGCATGTTAAGTGTCTGTCTTTTCCCTGGCCCAGAGCTTCATAAGAACAAGAACCTAGAATCGTGCCTAACATGACACATACTAAATGCTCATTAGCAAATAAACAAACAAATACTTGGCACAGATGAGCAAAGCCCATGTAGTCTTTCTCCTTGTGACACTTACTGTCTAGTAGGAGAGTTTACCACTAGCTAACTAGTTCACATCGCTGATCCTCAGATTTCTAATCTTTAACTGTTCTAGTAATTCTATTAATATTTAACAGGGATATTGTAAGAATAATCTAATAAATATAAATACACGAGTTGCTTACATAAATGTGAATAGTTATTACTATTGAGCTATATTTGTATTAAGTTGGGAAGAGAGACAGCACACAGTGGTGTACCAAATCATCCCAACAACTTGGGAGGCAGAGGCAGGAAGATAGTAAGTTCGAGGCCAGAGGGAGCCTGTGCAATGTAACAAGACCCTGTATCAAGATGTCAAGATAAAAAATGAAAAAGGGGGTTAGAGGTGTAGCTTAGTGGTAGAGTGCCTGCAAAGTATGCTCAAGGCCCTTGATGCAGCATCAAGTACTACAGAAAAAAAAAAAAAAAAAAAAAAAAAAAAAAAGAAAGAAAGAAAGAGAGAGAGAGAGAGAGAGAGAGAGAAAGAAAGAAAAAATAAGGGAGTTCTACAAGTGATGACAATTGACAAAAACAACAGCACACATAAATGCCCTGAGGTGGGCTATTGCTGAGCCTGCAGGGCAGACTGTCTCTGTGGAGGAAAGAGAGAGGGCTTGCTCTTAGATGACGCAAAACACTTCGGACTTTGTCTGGAGATCAAAGGGCAAAGCTGCAGGATTTTAAGAGGGAAGTAATTTGATTCAAATTACATTTTTAAAAAAAGTGGGGGTGGTGCAAATTTATAATCCTGGAGGTAGAGGCAGAAGGATGGCAAGTTCAAGGGCAGAGGCAACCTGTGTAACTTAATGAGACCCTAACTCAAAAATAAAAAATAAAAAATGGGCTGGAGGTGCAGCCCAGTGGTAGAGCACTTGCAAAGTATGTGTGAGGCCTTGGATTCAACCATCAAGTACTGCAAAATAATCCAAAAACAAAACAAAACAAAACAAAACAAAAAAACCACAAAAAACACTGTAGCTTTGGGATGAAAAAGGATTGGGGAGTTGGTGCAAGGATAGTCCTGTAAGGGGATGGACACTAAGGCAGTGACTATGGAGGAGGAGAAAATGTCTTTTTTTTTTTTTTTACTGGGGTTGAACCCAGGGCCTCGCGCCTGCATGCTCTGCAAGTGCTGGACCACTGAGCTGCACCTCAGTCCATTTTTTTACTTTTTGAGACAGGGTCTCACTAAGTTACGCAGGCTGCCTTTGGTCTTGAACTTGCGATCCTCCCGCCTCCGCCTCCCGAGCCGCTGGGATTACAGGCGTGCGCCCCCACGCCCGGCCCGAAAATGTCTTGATTAAAGAAATATCTCAACAGTATAATTTGTGATCAATCGGATTTATGTGTTGGGGAGGTTAAGGATGGCTCCAAAGTTTCTGGGAAATGAAAAAAAAATTAAAATCTCTACATCTAAATGCAAAGTTATCATTTAATTAATCTTGGGTAAGAGGAATATGCAAAGCTAGTGTAGGAGACAGATGGACACCAGACCTGCAAAAGCTAAATAGTACCTCATCAGTGGGAAAAAGCTGAGTAAATTGCCAGGCCAGGGATCTGGAGGGAGGCCTGTGTACATTGTACCCTTGCTGGGGTGGGAAGGGGTGTAATTTTTTTCACTGAGATGGCACCTACTCTTAGTGGGTCTATACTTGAGAGATGCTCCTGACATGTCAAGGGAAAGAATATCCTTAAGGTTGGGAAGAGAAAGAAGGGAACCCTTCAAAGTGGGGAGATGGATATAGAAACAAGTCTCTGCAGTGGAAGACTTTTGCTTATAGCAGAAATATAAAACCCTTGACTTCTAGATTCATTTGTTTATTCATTTGTTATTTAAAATGCTGTGGCATTCTAAAGAACCAGACACTCTCTTCTCTGGGTCCTGTAGACAGAACTGTGAGCTAAATGCTCACAGAGCAACCTGCCCTTACTGGGGAGAGAGGAAAAAAACAAGTCTATGTGTATGTGTGTGTCTAAGTTGTTGAAAAATGCTTAGAATCCAAAGAACTCCTAAAGGTGAGAGCAGCCCCCCATCCTGCCAACAGGAGGCCAAGGCTATAGTCTTTTTTTTTTTTTTTTTTTTTTGGTACTGGGAGTTGAACCCAGAGCCTCACACTTCCATGCTTTGCAAGTGCTGTACCACTGAGCTGCACTCCTAGGCCATTTTTTTTACGTTTTTGAGACAGGGTCTCGCCAAATTATGTAGACTGCCTCTAGTCTTGAATTTGCTATCCTGCCTTCGCCTCCCACGCCTCTGGGATTACAGGCGTGAACCACCACGCCCAGCAAAACCTCTTCCTCCTGTGAGCAATAATGGCTCTCCTCCACAGGAAGGAAGCCTCTTCCTTACCTACAGTGTCTCTGAGATCTTAGGGTTTTGGTCCAGGCATCAAGACAGGCTGCACAACCTTGTACAGTAGTCACCATATTTCTCCCTAACCGTCTATGGAAGACTCAGTAAGTGCTTTTCTTTTTTCTTTTTCTTTTTTTTCTTTTTTCTTTTTTTGCGGTACTAGGGGTTGAGCCCAGGGTCCTGCGCAAGTGCTGTACCACTGAGCTGCACCCTCAGCCCGTTTTTTTACTTTGTGAGACAGGGTCTCGCTAAATTACATAGACTGCCTCTGGTCTCGAACTTGCGATCCTCCTGCCTCCGCCTCCTGAGGCGTTGGAATTATAGGCGTGTGCCACCGCACCTGGCTTCAGTAAGTCATTTTAAGAAAAGGACCCAGCTGAATGTGATAGCCAATGCCTATAATTCTAGCACTTGGGAGGCTGAGGCAGGAGGATCACAAATTTGAGGCTGGAGGAGCCTGCATAATTTAGTGAGACCTTGTCACAAAAATATAAAATAAAAAGGGGGGTGGTGGTTGTACAGCTCTGCGGTAGAATATTTGCTTAGCGTGCATGAGGCCTGGGGTTCAACCCACTGCCAGTACTACAAAAAAATAAAATTAAAGCTGGAACTGACCTAGAAAACTTATCATCTGGGGATGGGGATGTAGCTCAGTGGTAGAGCACTTGCCTAAATCAAGCAACACCTCCCTCCACACACACACAAAGAAAAGCAAAGAAAAAGAAAACCCATCATCTGTGGAGGTCAAGGGTATGAATGCGGGGATTTATAATTGCTATTTTCCCTGAGCACAGTGGTTTACATCTATAATCCCAGCAATTTAGGACACAGAGGCAGAAGGATCGAAGGTTCAAGGTCAAAGACAGCCTGTATAATTTGGCGAGAACTTGTTTCAAGATAAAAAAATACAAAAGGGGCCAGGGATGCAGCCCAATGGTACAGCACTTGTGAAGTATGTGTAAGGCCCTCCGTTCAACTCTCCAGTACTACAAAACAAAAACATAAACAAAACAAAACAAAAATACACCTGCTATTTTCCTGCTAGAAGGGACTCACACTGGATTCAGGCTGGATACTGGCTACCAAGAAAGACCAGACATCCTCCTTTCCCTCTGTTACTGGATTTTAGGGCAAAGCTCTAATTCCCAGAATTAGGTTCAGTATTGGGCTGAGGTTTAGCTCAGGTGGTAGAGCTCTGCTCTGCAGTCTCTGAGGTCTGGGGTTCAATTCCCAGCACCACAAAAAAGGGAGGAGGATGTGGCAATCCTCTCCCAAGGCAATCCCAAAACAATCAGCCATTGAGAACCCTATGAGGGTCGCGGTGAGTCAGACCCAACTCGATGGCACCTAACAACAACAACGACCCATCCTCTCTGAGCCAGTTAAAGAGATGAATAATGATGAAAAGCAGAGAAAGGAAATTTAATTAATGTGTGCTTTGAGAAGGCATAGACAAAAAGGAGTCCTATGCCCCCCAAGTCCATCTTCAGGGGAACTCACCTGAGCTTCAGGTTTAAGCAGATGAAGAAAGTTGGGGGCAGGGGCAAGAGGTATGCATAATTAAGCAGTCCGGATCAGGGCATTTTCAGAAAACTGTCATTGCTAGAGAAGTTTGTAGTCTCTTGTCTTCCCAATCCAAAGCTGCTACAGGATCAGGACAAGGGCTTGAGACCTTCAGATGCCTCTTGGGGGTCTGTAATACTTTTTAACAAAAGCAGTCTATAAATACCTCTTACACTTGGAATGGGTCACAGTCTAGTGGGAACCACATTGACACCCAGATTATTACATCCCAAGGCCTATGGAGCTGAGTGCCACATACTGGGGCCTCAGGCAAAGGAGAGATTATCTGTACCAGAGGCGATGATCAAAGAAACTTCCTAATGAAGGTGGTAACAGAGCTAAAAGAAGGTAGTGTCTGGGGGCTGGGGACATAGCTCAGGGTTAGAGCGTGTGCTAAGCATGCGAAAGGCCCTGGGTTTGATCCCCAGCACCAATCAACCAACAAACAAAACTAAAGTTTTGAGAAAGTAAACAATAAAAGAAAGTAGTATTTTGGAGAAATGGAATGGAGGCAAGGAGAGTATTCTAGAAGAATGCTTCTAGAAACAGAAGGCCTGACATAGACAAGCCATTTATTAGCTGGGTAAGTCATTCCACAGTCCTTGGAATGAGTTTCCTCTTTGGTAAAATAGAAAGGATATGAGATAATATATGTAAACTGTTACACCAGGAACACAATATGCTTTTGATAGGCAGTGGGTATTACTACTATATTATTACAATGTGACATTTTCAAGGTTGCTATGAGCTAAATGAGGCTAGAACTTGTGTGTGTGTGTGTGTGTGTGTGTGTGTGTGTGTGTGTGTGTGTGTGTGTGTTTGTATAGTGGGAAAGGAAACTGCAAAGTAGAGCTGGGATCTCGCAGGGGTCCTGAACACCTTTTTTTTTTTTTTTTTTTTTTTTTTTTTTTTTTTTTTTTTTTTTTTTGGTGGTACTTAGATGTTGAACCCAGGGCCTCACACATACTTTGCAAGTGCCCTGTTGTGGGCTGCACCCCCAGCCTGTTTTTTTATTTTTTATTTTGAAACAGGGTGTTGTTAAATTACACAAGCTGTCTCTGGCCTCAAACCCGTGATCTTGCTTCTGTCTCCCCAGTTGCTGGGATTGTAGGCATGAACCACGACGCCCAGTCTGTGACACCATTCTAGAGTGTCACGTTTCCGGAAGTAATTGATCTAATACTATTATTTGGAAATAATGACAAATAGCCAACTCTACCCATGCTGCCTACATGCTAGGCACTATTCTTAGCCTTGGAGAATCGCTGGCCAACATCACAAAACTAACAAGAGTGGGTTGAGACTTAAGTATCCTCTAACTGTAACTCTTATGCTGCCTACAATGATGCTAATAATAACAATCACTGACATTTATTGAGGCTTCCACGCATCACTTCATTGAATCCTTACAAGTAGTACAATCATCACCACTTTGCAGAGGAGGGAACGGAGGCTTGGGGGGTTGAGTAATGCATTCGTGGCCTGACCACTGGCACATGGTAGAAAACTATGACAGCTATAGTTCTCCTTCCTGGGTTCTCTTTCAAGAGAACTTCCCATGGGTAGTGGACTTTATTGACAGCTATCATTTTTTTTGATCCACTCTGTTCTCGCAGGGGCCATGCTTCCCCAGGCTTTTCCAGCCAGTGCTGAGCATAGGGGAAGTAAGAATGATAGCTATTTCTGCCTGGCACAGGACTCTTCTAATGGATCTCTTTTGCTTGAGAATCTACCATCTACCTTGCTAAGTTCTTCTCCAAACTGCACTGCAGTCTGAAATGCTTCCCCAGGGCTTCAAACCCATGGAAATGCATTTGGATTCTGGTATGTATCAGAAGAGAGTTGTAGAACAATGTTTGTCACCTGGACCAATGCAATAGCTTCTCAGTTAGCTGACTGCTTCCCAATTTACTTATTTTTCTCTCTGTACTCGGAGGTTGAACCCAGGGCCTCACTCCTGCTAGGCAAGTGCTCCACCACTATGCTGCACCCCATCCCCTTTTTATTTTTATATTTTTATTTTGAAACAGACTCTCACTAAATTGTGCAGACTGTCTCAGGCCTCGAACTCGTGAGCTTCCTGCCTCAGCCTCCTGAGCTTCTGGGATTACAGGTGTGTGCCAAGGTGCCTGGCTTCAATTCTCTTCTCATTGAGCAGCCACAATAGACTTTAAATATTTTTTTTCCTTTGCCCAAAATTCTTCAAGGAGCTAGCCAACTTAGTGAAAACATGTCTTAAACAATAAAAACAGGCTGGCGTGCAGCTTAGTGGTAGAGTGCTTGCTTAGCAATAGTGAGAGCCTGGGTTCAATCCCTGAGTACTGAAAACAAAATAAGACAAAACAAAACAAAATAAACAAAAAACACCTTCAAGGTTTCATGTTGCTCTTATAAGGACATCTAAACTCTCTACTATAGCTTATAAGGCCCCATACCAGCTAATTTTCTCATTCCACTTTATGAGCTATTTATGCATTGTACATTGCCCTTTTCTGTTCCTGGAACCCATTCCATTTCAGGGCCTTTGTGCATGCTTTTCCATCTTGGAGGATCTCCCCTTAGTTCTTTACTGCCTTGCTCATTCTAACCCCTCCTCCTTCCAGGTGAGGTCTGGCTATGTTACTCAGGCTAGTCTTTTTTTTTTTTTTTCTTGGTACTGGGGGTTGAACCTAGGGCCTCGCACCTGCATGCTCTGCAAGTGCTGGACTACTGAGCTGCACCCTTAGCCCGTTTTTTTTACTTTTTGAGGCAGGGTCTCGCTAAGTTACGCAGACTGCCCCTGGTGTTGAACTTGCAATCCTCCTGCCTCCACCTCCCAAACTGCTGGGATTACAGGCATGAGCCACCACACCCGGCTGTTTTTGTTTTTTTGAGATAGAGTCTCATTCTATAGCTGAGGCTTGCCTGGGACTCAAAGCAATCCTCCTGCCTCAGATTCCTAAGTGTCCAGGCATATCTTGAACATAACTGTGTTTAAGTGATTGACTGAAGCCTTTTGAATAGCTGGGACTACAGACATGCACCGCTGCACTCAGCTTCATTCTCATTCTTTAGATGCTGTTTGTCAAAGGACAAAATTACAACAATTTAGTTTAGCTCTCTTGATTGGCTTTATTTTTGGCTGCAGAATCAACACTTCATTCCATAAAATAGAATAAGTGTTCCAATGGGCTGAGCAGAAGAGGTTACTTTTATAGTCAGAGAAAGGCTCAGAAAAGCAGAACAAAAGCACATTCGTTATTTCAAAGTTACTTTCCTTGTAAGGCATGAACAGGGAGATGAACAGTGGGAAAAAGACTGATTAACATCACAGCAGCTCCTCAGGCCCCCCTTCTCCAGTACGTGCCTCTGTGTTGCTCAGTCACTGTGCTCTGCTCATTACCTCTCTAGACTCATGAAAATCTACCATGCAGTCACTTATTCAGAGTATAAGCTCTATGATGAGAGGTGCCTGGTGTGTCTGGTTTCTGTTCATACCCTCAGTTCCCAGCAAACTACAGGTTCTCACCAGCCCTCAGCATTCACTCAGTTGCCCCAACCAGAGGAATCTGCACATTAGTCTGTTTCTCTTATCACTCTTCCTGCCCATCCAGCTGATCACCAACCGATCACTTCTGATCCTACCTCCCATTCCCCCAGTTCTCCCTCCAACCCAACAGGCCCTTCAGCCTAGATCTCCTCCCCATCTCCTTCTATTTGCAGCACAGCAGCCAAATTATTCTTCTGAAATGCAAATCCAGTCCTGCCACTCCCCTGTTTAATCCCTTCAGGGACTACTGTGTCATATATATATAAATATATATATATATATATATATTTGTTGTTGTTGTTGTTGTTGTACTGGGGTTTGAACCCAGGGCCTCGCATTTCCATGTTCTGCAAGTGCTAGACCACTGAGCTGCACCCCCAGCCCATTTTTTAACTTTTTGAGACAGGGTCTCACTAAGTTACGCAGACTCCTTCTGGTTTTGAACTTGTGATCCTCTTGCCTCTACCTCCCAAACTGCTGGGATTACAGGCGTGCGCCACCATGCCCAGCATTTAGAATAAATTTTAACTGTCCTGAGAAAGCCTTAATCCATGGCCTGTCCCACCACCTGCCAGCATAGTTCCAGGTTGTTGTTGTTGTTGTTTTTGAGATATATATCCCTGGCCTGGAACTTGCTAAGTAGACCAGGCTGCCCTTGAACTCATGGTGATCCTCCTGCCATCCTCCTGCTTTAGCCTTTTGAGTAATAGGATTGTAGGCCTGTGCCACTATGCCTGGCTTTTTTTTTTTTTTGGTGGGTGGGCTTGAGGGAGAGGTTAGTTCCAGGTTTTTTGAAGTCTTCAGCTGGGAGCCACTTGTTCTAGAAAGCCTGCCTACCCTTCTTCCTATGGCCTGCCCTCCCTCCCTGGTTTAGATGTTCTGGAGTTGCCTTTTCTGCACTGTCTGGAAGATGTTGTGGGTTGTCAGGGTCTGTCTGTTTGCCTTTCTCTCTCTCTCTCTCTCTCTCTCTCTCTCGCTCGCTCGCTCGCTCGCTCTCTCGCTCGCTCTCACTCTTGCTCTAGCTCTCTTTCTCTCTCTGTCTCAGACAGGGTTTCACTAGGTAGCCCAGACTGGCTGCAGAATTTTGCCACTATGCCAAGCCCAGGTATCAGTCTTATTCACCTTTGCACATCTGGCACTAGTTTGGAGAATGCCTCCTCCTCAACTCTCTCATCACAATGACTGAGCTGGAAGAGTACACAGAAAGTTCGCAAGAGTCTTAAGAAAGGAGACCTGGACACAGTGGCACATGCCTTAATCTCAGCACTCGAAAGGCTGAGGCAGGAGGATCCTGCGTTTGATGCTAGCCTACATAGGGACTTCCTGTCTCAAAACAACAACAACAAAAAACAAACAAACAAACAACAGCTTTTGTTTTTGGTGGTGCTGGGATAAAACCCAGGGCTTGCACATGCCAAGCAAGCACTCTACCATTGAGCTCCATCCCTAGCCCTTGGTTAACAATTTGCTTAATGTACTCAGTCTTCGCACTTAGGATTTACTCTTCCACCCCTCATCCTCTTTCTGAAGATGTCCACTTGGTTCTGTTCTTCAGGTCCCCGCTCAAGAGAGACTTTCCCTGACCATGGGCAGTACCTGCAGTAGGCCACCCCACTCCAATCCCCCTTACCTTGCTTTATCTTAGTTCTTCATGGATCAGCCCCATGAGAGCAGAGGCTTTGTGTTTGGGTTCTTTGCCTTGTCCTCAGGGTCTGAAACAGTGCCTGGTGCACCATAAGGTGCTGAATAAGCAACTGAATATAACAAAGGGGAGTGGGGCTCTTGTTTTCCAAGAGAGTGGAAGCAGCAAAATGGAGGACTGGGACAGTGAGTAGCCGGAAGCCCTCAGGGAGGCAATGTGGGAGGAGGCCAGTCTTCCTGAAGGTAGGTTTGGGAGTGAGGTAGGCTATGGAGGTGGGTCCTGAGGAAGACTGAGGCAATGTAGCCTAGTGGTTCAGAGCACAGGAATCATGTATCCCATTTAGTTCCTGAAACACGTGCTGAGTGGTCAGTCAATAGAAGCTGTTGTTGCTGGCTCAGAGACCATAGGGTCCACTTGGTCATGACTCCAAAGTCCCAACTGGGGTTAGTCAGAACTGGCCAGGGAGCTGGACACTCATGGGTGCAGCAGCCACACTGTCCCAAGTCCTGACAGCTCTAGGGCTGTTATTGAGATGGGAGGATTGCAGAAGGTACCGTTATCTGGAAATGCCTCGAGTCGGCACAGGGAGATAAAAGGAAGAAGATTGTCTCGGTGGAGGATGGGACTTGTGCAGGCGCTGGTGGGAAAAGCAAGCTCCCCGCTCTGCCTGGCTACCCGAGTCAGATCCTCCATGGCTTTTCCCAGCATGACGACAACAGACTCCTCTTCTGCCTTCCTGCTGTGCTCCATCTTCCTGCCATCCCCTCTGCACGTGGCAGCCAGAATCATTTATCAAAAATGTAAATGAGACCAAGTCACCAGCTTTACCCAGCTGAAATGCTTAGAGGCTTCCCAGGGCTTTTAAGATAGGAGCTGGCAACAGTACCTTCCCAACACGAGAGGAGGGGAATAATCTCAGGTGCAGCATGGAAAAACATTTTTACATTTCAGCTGCAGTTTAGAAAATATACAAGTGGCACATCAGTCATTTGATCTCATGAATATTCTTGCTTAGGAGAAAGACCCAAAAGGAGCCAACTGAAAAAAAGCTATTAAAGAAATAATAGTACAAGTGGAATCCCAGGTAGGAGCACTAAAATGAGGCTCAGGACAGTGGGCCCCTCTTCAGTCCCATCTGCCCCTTCCTCCCTGGTTCTAGCTGTGCTGGCCTTGCAAGTCCTTGACTGTATTACATGTTCCTCTGCCAAGAGTGTTTGGAAATATTCTGCCCAATCTCACCCCCACACCACTTCCCCCATCTTCTGCTAAGATAAGTACTCTCAGATGTTCGCTTCAGCCTCACTTTCTTGTGGGATCTTATGATCAGGCCCCTGGTGTCCTTATCTCTTAGTCCCCTCTGCAGCCTGTGCTAATCCTTTTGGTGTGTTGGTGATTACCTCTGTGCCTCCACTAGAGTGTAAGCTGCTGCTGGTGTTTTTGTTTGCTTGTTTTGTGTGTGTGTGTGTGTGGTACTAGGGATTGAACCCAAGGCCTTCCATATGTTAGATGAGTGATCTAACACTGAGTTACATCCCCAGCCCTTTTCAAAATTTTTATTTTGAGATGAGGTCTTAACTTACCCAGGGTAGCCTTGAACTTGCTGTATAGCCCAGGCAGGCCTCAAATTCATGATCCTCCTGCCTCAGCCTCCCAAGTGCTGAGATTAATCTGTGTGCCACCATGCCGAGCCCTAGCTCAGATGTAAACCTAAATGTAAGCTGCTTTTTGGGTTTTGTTTAGTACTGGGGATGTTGAAACCAAGGCCTCACACATGCTAAGCAAGTGCTCTACCACTGAGCTGCAACCCCTAGACTAGCTAGATATAAGCTTCTTGAAGCTTGAGTATGTCTTGCTCACCATTGCATGCCCTGTGTCTATCCCAATGCCAGGCACCTACTAAGGACTCAATGAATGGACCCAGTATTTCCACTTAGTGGCTCCTGTATCAGTCCCTGGCATGCAACACCATCCAGTTTGTGGATGCCCCCCTGGGATAGGAGTCCCTTTGGTATCAGTCTTTGAACAAGAGGCTCCACATTGTAGATTTGTACCAGGCCACACAAATTACGTAGCTGATCCTGAGCAGAGGGTTGAGGAAAGAGGAAAGGGAGAAGAAGGAGAGTGGATTGGATGGCTGCTTCCAGAGCATGCTGGGGAGGAAGCAGACCTGGGGTTGCAGATTCTCTCCCAACCTCGGCCTTGGCTTGAGCTTGGCTGTGCCACCAGAGGTGGAGGAGATCAGACCTGGACTTTCTTCCTGGGGGTCCCTGGAGAGCCTTGCAGGGAAGGATGGGGCTCTCAGGTTTCTAAGGCCCTGTAGCCCCTCCTCCTGGTCATGAGCTTGACCTTTTCCTGCTGGCCCTCCCCACATTTTAGTGCTTGTTTATCCTGGACACCATAGCCCCCAGTGCCAGACCTTAGCTATAGGAAGGTTTAGATACAGAATATATATTGCTTTAACTAAAATTTAATATACAGAAAAGCCCAAGTCTAATAGAACAAATACCTATGTACTCATTGGCCAGAACAGAATAATCAACTGTTAACATTTTCGCTTCTGATAGTGTTTTTTTTTCTTTTGGCAGGGTCTTGCTGTGTAGCTTAGACTGTCCTAGAACTCACTAAGTAGACCAGGCTGGCCTTGGACTCTAATCAGTTCTCCTGCCTCAGCCTCCCATGTGCTGGGAATACAAGCCTGTGCCATTATGCTTGGCTTTTCAGATATAGTTTTATATAAAACAAATAGAACATCACAGATAAAGCTGAAGTCTCCTTTGTTCCTCTGCCTAGCCCTGTTCCTCTCCCTACTTTCATTCCCAGAAGTAATTGTTATTATTAATCTAATGTATATCTTTCTAATCTATTTCTATGACAAAAACATAATGTGCACTCATAGCAGCATTATTCATAACAGTCAAAAAGTGGAAGTAACACAGATGTCTATAAACTGATGAATAAACAAAAGTGAGATGTCTATACAATGGAATGTTATCTTTTAAATTTTTATTTATTCATTTTTTTCCGGTACTGAGAGGTTGAACCCAGGGCCTCACACAGGCTTTGCAAATGCTCTACCACTGAGCTGCACCCCCCAGACCATTTTTTCTACTTTATTTTAATTTTTTTTTGTCTTGAGACAGGGTCTCACCAAATTACAGAGGCTGCTTCTATCCTCGAACTTGTGATCCCCCTGCCTCTGCCTCCTAAATTGCTGAGATTAAAAAGGCGTGAGCTACCGTGCCCAGCCTACAGTGGAATATTATTAAACCATAAGAAGAAACGGAATGCCAATCCGTGCTAGCATGCATCAGCCCTGGAAATACCATAAGTGAAAGAAGCCATATATAAAAGGCTACATATTATTTGACTCCATTTATATAGATTAGGCAAATCCATAGAAACAGGAAGTAGATTAGTTGTTATCAAGGGTTGAAGTGGGGATAGGAAGAGTAGAATGCAAGTGGTTGCTTAATGGGTAGAGGGATTTTTTTGGGGGGTGATAAAATATTTTTGGAATTAGGTAGTGGTGGTGGTTGCAAAATTCTGTGAATATACTAAAAGCCCCAGAATTGTATAGTGAAAAATGGTTAAAATGGTGAATTTTATGTGAATTCTTTATTGCTGTAGAAAACATTAATTTTAATTTCACCATCTTAACTATTTTAAGTGTATAGTTAATCAATGTTAAGTATATTTACATTGCTGTGAAATAGATCTTTACAACTTTTTCATTATGCAAAACTACAACTCTATACCCACAAAACACTAATTTGCCCCACTGCCAGTCTTTGGCAACCACCTTTCTACTTTCTGCTTGTATAATTTTGACTACTTCAGTTACTTCATATAAAAGGAATAATATAGTATTTTTTTTCTACTTAGCATAATGTCCTTGAAGTTCATCTGTGTTGTAGCATGTGGTCAAATTCCTTCCTCCTCTTCTTCTTCTTCTTCTTCTATTTTTTTTTTTTTTTTTTTTTGTACTTGGGGTTTGAGCCTAGGGACTTGAGCATACTTTGCAAGCACTCTAGTCACTGAGGTGCACCCCAGTCCTTTTTTTATTTTTTATATTGAGACAGGCTCTTGCTAAATTACATAGGCTGCCTCTGGCCTCGAACTTGTGATCCTCCTGCCTTCATCCCCTGAGTTGCTGGGATTACAGCCACCATGCCCAGCCTTTTAAATTAACTTTTATTGACTGATTGATTTTTTTTCTGGTGCTGGAGATCAACCCCAGAGCCTTGCATGCTAAGCAAGCACTCTACCACTGACCTATATCCCCATCCGAATTTCATTCCGGATTTTAAGGCTGCATAATATTCTATTATATTTATATACCACATTTTCTTTACCTTCTCATCTGTCAATGGACATTCTGGCTTTTTTCCCCCCTATCTCTTGGGTACTATAAATAATACTGTGATGAACATAGGTTTGCAAATATCTCTTTGAGATCCTGCTTTGTATTACTTTTCAGAAGTGAGATTGCTAGCTCACATGGTGGTTTTAGTTTTAACTTGCTATTGTTGTTTTATTTTGTTTTTGAGACAAGAGTCTCACTAGGTAGCCCAAGCCAGCCTCAAACTCATGATCTCCCTGTCTTGGCCTCCTGAGTGCTGGGATTACAGCCATGCACTGCCATGCCCAGCTGTAGTTTTAATTTTCTGAGAAACTTCCATACTGCTTTCCATAGGGGCTGTACCAGTTTACATGCCTATCAAGCCAGTGTGCAAATCAAGGTGCTCTTTCACTTACAGTGGGATTGGATCCTGACAAGCCAATCAGGAAAGTTGAAAATATTGTAAGTTAAAAATGCATTTAAAGAAGAAAAATAAAAAGGCAACTGCATTTGATAAACCTAACCTACTACACATTCCAGTTTAGCAACATAGTACACTGCAGTGCATGGGTTGTTTCCCCTCCTGATCATGCGGCTGACTGGGAGTTGCAGCTCATTGTCACTGGCCAGCATCATGAGAAAGTACCCTACTGCTTATCACCAACCTGGGAAAACATCAAAGTTCAAGGTGTCGTTTCTACTGAATGAGTATCACTTTCATGCCATCAGTTGTTGTTGTTGTTAAATGCCATTGAGTCAGGTCCATCTCATGGTAACCCTAGGTACAACAGAATGAAACACTACCCAACACAGTGCCATGCCCAGCACTGTGTCAGTGCTTCTCTGCTAGTCATAAGGTTTTCAATAGTGGATTATTTCTGGGGTGGGCTTTCAGGTCCTTCTTCCATTTTATGTGGTGCTGGGGATCAAACCCAGGACCTCAGAGAGGACAGAGCGGCACTCTACCAACTAAGCTAAACCCAGATGAAAAACTCATAAGATTTACTACCATTGTTGAACTGGGGACCCTATGAGCCAAGCTTAGTAGCGAATGCCTGTAATCCTAGCAAATTTGGTGGCTAAGGTGGGAAGATTGTGAGTCCAAGGCCAGAGGCAGCCTATGCAACTTTTCCCCCCCTGGTTATCCAGGGCCTTGCTCATACTTTGCAAGTGCTCTACCACAGAGATGCACCCCAGCCTCCTATTTATTTATTTATCTATTTATTTGTTTGCTTGTTTTGCAGTGCTAGGGACTGAAGCAAGGGTCTTGCACATACTTTGCAAATGCTCTGCCACTAAGCTACACCCCCAGTCCATTTTTTATTTTTAAAATTGAGACCCGGTTTTGCTAATTTATGCAGGTGGCCTCTGGTCTCAAACCTGTGATCCTCCTGCCTCCACCTGTCGCCACTGAGTCACTGGTATTATAGGTGTGCATTACCTGGCCCAGCAGCAGCCTACACAATTTAGTGAGACTCTGACTCAAAATTAAAAAAAAAAAAAAGTTGGAGACCACCTGTAATTGGAACCTCTTTGTGCACAAGAGTTCCAATTGTTGTGTATCTTCACTACTACTTACTATATCCTGTTCTTTGGATAGTGGCCACCTTAATCAGTGTGAGGTGATTGTTAGGTGAATTATATTTGAATAACTTAAAAATGTCATTTAAAAATATTTCCCTGTAGATATGTTACTGCAACTTGTTTACTCACATTATATAATTGCTATACATAGATTTGGTTCATTTATTTTAATGGCTCAATTGCTTTTTATTAGAGGAACATGACATGATGTATTTTCCTACTGGTGGACATTACATTTGATCCAATTTTTCTCAACTAGCAGTGCTTCGGTGAACAGATTTGACAATGTCTCCTGGGGCTCCTTTGGGGAGAATTTCATGAGGGTAATATTGTCATTGCCTGCAGCTATACTACTGTGGTGTCCAATCCTGTCGGATCTCAGAAGCTAAGCAGGGTCTGGCATGGTTAGTACTTGGATGAGAGACTGCCTGGGAACACCAGGTGCTATAGGCTTGGGATAAGGACCTAACAACCCACTCTCAAAAAACAATTAGCCATTGAAAAACGTATGAATAGCAGAGAAGCACTAACAATGGTGTTTTACCTGTTGTATGTAGAATTGCTATGAGGTGAACATGGACTAGACTGCACCTAACAACAACAATATTGTCACTGGGTTGGAGAAATACAACTTTTCAGGATACTGTCAAGTTGCCCTCTAAGTAGTGGCATCTACAATACTCTCAGTTTCTGAGTTTTTACAAGTTATCACCACCAACACTTTTTTACTATGAGACTTTTTGATTTTTACTTATATAGTTATTATGCA